>JAMKQA010018044.1:0-11739 GCA_024699735.1 Posidonia australis | reverse complement strand
TCGCGCGCCTCAGCTCCCTTTCTTCTCTTCCTTTCCTTTCTCGCCGCACTCTTCCTCTGCTCTACCCACTCCTGCCTCCCTCTCTTATTTCCGCCACCGATCACTTGGCGCCGGCCATCCATCCCGTCGGACGAGATGGGGAGGCACGGGCCTCCGTCACTGGTGGCACGGGTGAAAGAAGAGAAAGAAGAAGAAGACGAGGAATCAGTGGAAGGGTGTGGCTCGTGAGAGAAAAGGAGGAGAAAGAGGAAGAAAAGAAAAGAGGAAAGAACGACATGCAAACCAGGACAACTGTGCATCCTCCAACCGGACTCCACATGGATCCCAAATCACAGGCAGATGCACAGAAAACCAACCACAACCAAGAAACAATAGATTATCCATTAATAAACCATTAAACACAATATTTCAAATAATTACATGGTTTATAATAAAAATGGATAATCAGGCCCAGATGTTACAAGGGAAGTAGGAGAAATGGTGTCCTCACCTACTACTTGTGTGTCTAGTTACCTCTAATTATGGTAGCACTAATAAGAAAAGTGGAAATAAGATGTGTGGTTTAGTTAGAATTAGACTTGTGTTTTGTCTTCAAATTTTAGCAAAGAATAAGCGTAATGTTTTAACTAGTTGCCAACCAATGTATATGGTTTTGTTTTGAACGTGGTGAGGCCCTGTGTTTTAGGCTAGATCTAGTCAAGAATGTGGATTTCTCGGAATGCATAACACGGTTTTAAAGATGCATAAATTGAAAAAGAAAATTTGAGCTTTTGAAAAAGGGTATGGTTTGGGATGGAGATTCCAAATGTTTAAGAAAAAATTGATATTTTGAAAACCACGTTTTGTAATAGTTTAGGTTTGTATTTTCTTGCTGTTTTGCCATGGTTTCCTATGTGGAGTGCGTACTGAGTGACTTGGATATCACTCTCGCGTGCTTTGTTTGGTTTTAGGTGCAGGTGGTGTAGTCGAGTTTCTATGTAGGAGCCACTAGCCACACATTATTCTTGGAAGTGAGCCTTAGTTGCAGTTGTTTAATTAATACTGTAATTATTGTTATTGCTTGTGATACTATGATTTAAGTAACATACCCAGGTTAAGGGCGTTACACATGTGGGTTGGGTGTCAGCAATATGGTAGGAGTATGAGATTCCAATGGAACCAATTGTCAGATATGACCGTGGTTGCTTGTGCAGATCCACAAGGTTTGGTGTTGGCAATTTGCTATGGAATTGATTGTCAGATATGACCGTAGTTACCGAGTTTGGAGTCATTGTAGGCTAAACTTGGGTATGTGAACCTAGGTGTCCAGGTCACCAAAGGGACGTCAGAAAGAAGGTGTATCCCCGTGTTGATAGGAATGAAATTGAGGCCTGTTGACTGGGGCGATATCCTTCCACATGGGGAACTTCACAACTGCAGTGCAGGAAGGGGTAGGGAAAATGGTGTCCTCACCTACTACTTATGTACCTAGTTACCTCTGATCAAGGTAACACCAAGTAAGAAAAGTGAATAAAGAATATGTGGTTTAAGCTGGAACCAAATTTGTTGTTTAGGCTTAAGATTTTAGCCAAACACTAGCAATGAATAAGATTTGTGATTTAAACCAGTTGTCAGCCAATGTATGTGGTTTTGTTTGAAGTCTTACGAGACCTTGTGTTTTGGGCTGGATCTGGTCGAGAATGTGGATTTCTTGGATTGCATAAAAGGTTTAAAAATGCATGAAATTGGGAAAAATATGTGATTTTAAAAGAGCATGGTTTTGGTTAGAAATTTCCAAATATTTATAAAGAAAAAGGAAAAGACTGTTTTGAAATGGATATTGGAACTATGTTTTGTAATAATCTAGACTAGTGTTTCCTCACTGTTTTTGCCGTGGTTTTGTGTGTGTGTGTGTGTGTGTGACATTTGGGCTTGATTAATCCAATTTTAATTGTAAACTATGTAATTAATTGTAATATTGTATAAATGGTTTATTAATGGATAATCTGTTGTTTCTTGGATGTGTGAGAGTTTGGTTGGCTTTCTGTACACCTGTTTGTGACTTGGGACCAATGTGGGGTCCAGTTTACAAATGCACAGTTGCCTCCGTTTACACGCTTGTATTTTCTTCCCTTCTTTTTCTCTCTCTCTTTCTCTCTCCCCACGGGCATACATCTTCTTCTTCCTCCTCTCCTCCACCCACACCTGTGCCACCACCAGCCAACGACCCGTGCCTCCCCGTCCCCTCCGACGGGATGGATGGCTGGCATCTTGCTAGGGGAGGAGGAGATAAAGAGTAGAGGAGATTGAGTGGAGGAAGAGACTGTGAAGAGGGAGACACGCTGGGAAGAAAAGAAAGAGGAAGAAGGAGCGTCCACTGCTGGCCGAGGATCGCTGAGGTTTCTCTAGGGTAGGAGGAGCTCATCGGAGCAAGGGGAAGTTCGCTGGAAGAGGTACGCAACCCCTCCTTCTCCTCTGTTCTCTTCTTTTCTTCTAATAAGTTAAATGCATGTGAAATCGTAAAAAAATAGGGAAATTGATGAGAATGAGTTGAAATGCATGAAAATATAGATATCATGCAGTTAGGATTGAAATTTGTAGGAATATACAAGTTTTTGGGATGAGGGCTACAGTAGCCATTTTGAGCTCCATCCCTTTGTGATTTTTGTGTGGATTGTATAGTGTATGGATTGATGAATGGTTTGTGGGGTTTTGAAGTAGAATCAAGGGTCTACACCCCATGATTTACTCATTTTTATGATGAGTGTTTTGGAGGTCCGCCGGAGGCTCCTAGTTCCGGCAAACTCGAGGCTTGAAACAGGGGAGGTGCCCTAGTTTCGGGCGATTCGGCATACCGAAGTGAATTCAGCATACCAAACCTTTGTTAGATTAAGCCAAGATACCTGGTTTCGGTAGGCTGAAATCATCCGGTCGACCGAATCAGGGATTTTCGGTATACCGGAAATGTTTGGTGTGTCGAACCAGGGATTTTCAGTATACTGGACCTGAAATTCGGTCTGCCGATTTTGTCCTGACCCTGATATATATATAAATGTGATTATAAAATGAAAAAGGAGAGGTTTTAATGGGCAATAAGCATGTGTTAATGATGTTTTCCCCATGCAAATGGCATGGAGGAATATAAAACCCAAATAAGTGGATTTGGGTATAGTTTTGGATTTTAGACCCTATAAATGAATAAAACGGTTGATTGTGTGTGATTTTGGACATGAGACACAATTTATGATTTTTTTAAAGCATGATTTTTCATGAATTGAGCTGGGACCCCTCGAGAGGGTCAAGTATTGCATGGAAAAAGATTCCTACGATGAAAAGAATGAAATGGAAATGCTTTTGAAAAGAAAAGCTTAAAGAGTTTTGAAAATGAAACACTAATAATGTGTTAAGGAACCATGGGGTTTGGTGTCGACAACGTGGTAGGAGTATGAGGCTCCAATCAAACCAGTTACCAGACATGACTATGGTTGCCGAGCTTGAGACGATGTAGGTTGAGCCTGGGTCATTGTACCTAGTTGTTCGAGTCACTAATGGGGCGTCAGACAAAGATGTATCCCCGTGCATATATGAAAAAGATTGAGGCCGATTGGCCGGGGCGGTGGCATCCTGCAAGGGGAATTTCAACGTGGTAGTGCAGGGAAGAGGGGAAATGATGTCCTCACCTATTACTTGTGTGTCTGGTTACCCCTGATCAAGGTAACATCAGTAAAGAAAAGTGGAAATGAATAAGAAAAGAATGTGATTTCCAAGAAATGAAAAGAAATGTGGCTTGTCTTGGAATGGACTTGTGAATGGTCCAAAAATTCTAGAATAAAAATAAGAATTAGTGTTTTAACCAGTTACCAGCTAGTATGTATGATTTTGGTTTTGAGCTGAGAGGCATTGCATTTTAGGCTGGATTTGGTCAGAAATATGAGGTTTAAAAGTGATTTTGTTTTTGGGAAGAAATCCCAACTATTGAAAAGGACATGTTTTGGAAAATGATTTCCAAATGTTTTCAAAAGAAAATGTAAAATGTGTGTTTCTGGAAGAGAATATGGTTTGGAATAAATTTCCAAACGTTTTGTAAAGAAAAGAAAGATGGGTTTTGAAAAGAGTATGGACTTGGGATCAAATTCCCAAGTGATTTCAAACAAAAGGAAAAGGGAATGATATTTTAAAAGGAAAATAGGATTTTCAAAAGAAAACCAAACCTTGAAAATTAAAAAGCTGAATTTTAATGGTTTCACAGAGATTTTTGTGATTTTGCGTGTTTGGGGCACGTAATGGGTGACTTAGATATCACTCACACGTGCTTGCTT
This sequence comes from Posidonia australis, assembly GCA_024699735.1. Classification (NCBI taxonomy): domain Eukaryota; kingdom Viridiplantae; phylum Streptophyta; class Magnoliopsida; order Alismatales; family Posidoniaceae; genus Posidonia; species Posidonia australis. The sequence continues at coordinate 7,441 of JAMKQA010018044.1, read as the reverse complement.
GTTTTTCAGGTGCAGTTTGGGTGTAGTCGAGTTCCGGTGCCAAAGTCTGAGCTTCTAGCCGCACATCGTTTCCTAGAGGTGAGCCTTAGTTACAGTTATTTAATTTTACTATAATTAGTGTAATTTTGCTTATGATACCATGAATTAAGTAACGTGCCTGGGTTTGGGGTGTTACAGTGTGTGTGGGGCATGTATTGGGTTTCTTAAATGTTACTCACATGTGCTTTGTTTGGTTTTCAGGTACAGGTTGAGGTGTAATCTAGTCCTGATGCCCGAGTTTGGAACCACTAGCCGCACATAGTTCTTGGAGGGTAAGTCCTAAGTAATTGCAATTATTTTATTTATGTTGTAATCATTGTAATTGCTTACGATACTATAGTTTAGATAGCGTACTCGGGTTTGGGGCATTACAAGTGTATAGAATTAAGAAGTTTAGTTAAGGATGGAGCCTAGAAAATGTAGATGTCAGTAATAGCTTTAATTTGTTGACAGAATGACACTCGAATTGGGAAATTAACTTAATCTATGAGAGATTTATCTTGTAGGGATTTAGTATTGTGTTATTTATTTCAATCTTTTAAATTTTGTTTTTGGTACTGTGCCTTCAATTTTATGTGTTGTGTTGTGTGTTTTCATTGAGGAGCACATCCTTGTGTGGGAAACTAGCTAGGGAGTTAGCATTTAACATTGGACATATCCCGTGTCTTACACTTTAACTATAGTTTTGGCCTTTTTGCTAATACAAGTGTATTAGCATGGTGTTTTATAGATTGATTTGTGCTTACACTTTGAGTTTTCTTGGGAGTGAGGCTTGTGTAAGTATTCTTGAGGACTTGTACTAGCGTGGTGCCATTGTTTATGGATTAGGATTGATGTTTTAGGAATTATGTGTTTTAACCTGATTTGATATTTTGCATGGATTTTGCAAAATGGTTTGATTTGAAAAAGGTTTATTGAAGGATCTTACTAATGAATCAGGGACAATTGATACCTCTAATGGGTGACATGCGAGGCCTAGGTTGAGGTTTTGAGTTGAGTGCTAGTAAAGTAAGGGGTTAGAGTCCCTAAGTGGCCAAACACAAAGACTTGTGTACTAGTAGGGTCAGGGGATAGATTTCCCTTGGTGGCCTGAGTATTGAGAACGTCAATAGTACGTACACTATGAGAGTTGGCCAAAGAGTGATATATACATGCCTTGCTTCTAATGACGTACCATAGTGGATAATTATGAGGATTCTTTAGAGAAGAGGGACCTGGGATGGATGGACTCTTTCGTAAGGTGGCTCATCCATGGTAGTGTAGTGCACTTCGATGACTACTTATGGTTAGTGTCTGTTGCTTGGGCTTGAGTGACACGACCTTTGTGTGGGTGTGTGTGTGTGTTGTTGGGGTGTTCTATTTGCAATATAGAGCATTCAAACACTATTGGTTGTTTGATACGTACATTGAGGGTGTGGATTCAGACTGTGCTTTTTGAATTACTTAAAGAGTATTAAGTGCTCTATGTTGAGTTTTCAGTAGATTTACAAAGTTTTGGATGCATACTTTTATCTTAAGATGCATCATGTTTTTTTGATATTCTGATACTATGGCTTTGGTTTTTGAGAAGCACAATATGCTTGGTTTTCTGGAAGCTAGAGTTTGTAGTGTTGTGATGCATGTCTTAGAGTCTTACATGCATGCTCCTGGTTTGGCTTTTGACATCGATGTTATGATGTCTAACTCAGATATATCAGTTTTTCTACGTAGTGGTGGCACGTTATGCCTGCATGTTCCATCAGCACATTGAGGTTCAGTTTCTTGTCATTTTGTAGAGTTAGATTATGCCATGTATTGCTTGGATTTTATTTTCTTTGTGGGTGTTTGTTGGGTGATTTTTTTAGTAGTTACTCATGTGTACTTTGTTTTTATATCTTGTAGGTACAAATTAGAAGATGGCTTCTTTGTTAATGTATGTAGAGGAGTTACTCAACTATACATCAAGGATCTTGGATAGTTGCTTTTCTCTAATTGCTAGTGTGACCATGCCAGCCTGGGGTTCCAGCGTGGAGTCGCGCCAGAGGGAGGAGATCACAGTCATGCCAAGATGGCAAAGGCGCAAGATAGGATGAAAAAAAAAGAAAAGGAGTCGCCACCTAGTCTTTTAAGGGAAAGACGAGGAAAACCACAAAAGACTGAATGCATGAGATGTAGATGCGAAGGCCAGATGTCTGCTAATCAGAGGATGGGTAAGGATTCCTATTACACACGAGGAAGGTGTTAGGCACCCTCGTACGCTCGAGAGACTCGGTCTTTCAAGTCTAAATCGCTTGCTAAAGGTTGGATGAATGCTTGCTAAGCCTAGACCATGCTCTAAAACATGCTATTATGAATGTCATGGCAAAACCAGATGGATGTGCAAGATGTATGCGAAAACTGCAAAGAAATCCGCAAGAAAAGACGAAATCACAAAATATGACACAACAAAGAAAATCACATGAAATGATGAGGTTTTTTGGCGAGAAAGGCTCAGAAAATTATACATACCTCAAGAAAATCAACAATGCAAACAACTTAAGTCATCAGAATCATGGGAAAAACATTGCGAAAATCAAGATGGAAAACTTGCGAAGAAGTCCACGTAAAACGGGCAAACTTGGACATGTGAAGAAATTCACATAAAATGATGGTGTTTTTATAAGGAATGACTCATAAAATCACATTAGTGTCAAAGGGATCGAAAATACAACAGACCCAAATCATTAGAAGCGTAGAAAACACCATGGAGATCTGAATGTGAAAACTACGAAGAAACCCCCATGAAACAGGCAAACTACGACATGCGAAGCAAAGCACATAAAATGACAATGTTTTTGGACAGAATGTTCAGGAAAACCATACTAATATCAAGAAGGTAAAAGGCAGGGTCAACCCAAGTCCTCGAAATCATGGAAAAGTTGTGGAAATCAAAGGGGAGAAATAATTTGCAAATGGGCCAATGTGGGCCTTCCGGTCAGTTAGTGTACGCCCTCTAGCAATGAAATCCAAATCAAATCAAAAGAAATCTGAGATGTAGGAGCAAATCAAATCGGATATTAGAAGAGAGACTCTGATAGCAAAGTGAAGACAAAAATCCTCTAAAGAACAGCATAAGATGCAAGCTTGCTAAATAGGGCTGGACTGATACGCAAATGTGATGAAAAATAATATAAAATGCATGAATAAATGCCTAAATGTGTAAAAATTCTAAGGAATGGCTTGGACAAGGACTATGCAAGGCTGAGTGCAAAAATTGAGATGCATGCTCATGAATTGGAAGCACAGGGGCAATTTAGTCATTTTCCTGGCCAGATGTGATAAATGCATGTATGGGAGTGATGCCTGATCTAAGTCATGTAAAAATGTGTGTCAAATGTCCAGAATATGTTATTTGCAAGAAAACATGGAGGAGAAAAACAACAAAATGATGTAAACACAATAAAGGACAAGTATAAGGACCAAGATGCAAAATTCACAAAAAGAATGAGGATCTGGATGAAAAATATATTCATGACTTCCATTCTAACATGCAGATGATCGATCCAATGTCAATGTGGCACTGAGATGTGAAAATTGCACTTGGGTAATTTCTTGAAAATTTAGGGTCTAAAGTGCAAAATTAACACATAAGTGCAGATGTGATTAAAATGTGATACTAAAGATCAATTCACAGTGAAAATATGATTTTTAAATGGAATCTATGATTAAATGCAAAATGTGAAATGCAATGAGTGAAAAATATTCCAAAATATGTAAGAAAACATTTAAAACTCTAAATGACGGATTTAGAAATAATTTGAGGGCCTATATGCAAATTGTATGTGCTAAGGAATTATTTATTAAGAACTCAGGGGTTTATGTGAAAATTTCAGGGCCTGAATGTGATGAAACTTGGGCTTTTAAATTGGTCAGTGTAATTTTGCAATTCCTCAGGGTTAATATGCAAAATTTCCAAGAAGAAACCCATTTGTTTAAAATTCTAGGGCTTATTGCAAAAGCTCAGGACTTAAATGTGATAAAAATTCAATTTTAATGATGATCAGTGTGATTTTAAAAAACCTTCAGGGTTCAGAATGTAAATTTCACAAGGAAAACTCATTTTAAAAGATTTCAAGGACTAAATGCAAATGTTCAAGACTTAGATGTGATAAAAACTCAATTTTAATGGTGATCAGTGTGATTTTAAAAACCTTCAGGGTTCAGGATGTAAATTTCATAGAGAAAACTCATTTTAAAAAAGTTCCAAGGGCTAAATGCAAATGTTCAGGACTTAAGTGTAAAGAAATCATGTTTCTAGGGACCTAGATGTGATAAAACATGCATAGCAGGGCTAAAAATACAAATTAAAAGTAACAGGTAAAAAGATGCAAAATTCACAAGAATAATAAAAGCAATGAAAGAATATTTAAAATGACAGGGGCTTAAATACAAATAAAAGGACTCAAATGAAATAAAAAGAAGGACCCAAATGCAAGAACTTAAAACTAAGGGGGTCTGGGTCAAAAACCCAACCCTTCGAAGATCACCCGAGAGCCGTCGGTGTTCCTACTCCGACGAGACCTCCGGCGAAGATTCTACGACGGCACGATGACTAGATGGCTCCGGCGAAGGCTCTGGAGGCTGGAGGGGGGCACGGTGGGTGTCTCCGAGGCATCGCGCTGGTCTAGAGCAGTCTGAGGTGCTCCCCCCACTTTGCGCTCCAACGAGGTGTTTGGTCAGTGACGAAGAAGACGACGGCACGGCGTAGCGATACTCCGACGATGGCTAGGCACAAGCAGAGGCTTGGGAAGCACCAAGGAGGAACGGCGAGGTCCGGGGAGGTCCGAGGCATCCCACCCACCTCTGTGTCGGCAGTGATGGCGACGGTGAGTAGTTGGGGTGCTGCGGTGGTCCAAGAGGCGGCGTGGCGATTCTCCAAGGTTCGTGGGATGGCAGTGAATCTTCTTGGCGCAGTGGCACAATGCGTAGATGTCCGGAGATCCCTGGGAGGCTTCTCGACGGTGGTCGGTGGTGCTACGGCGACGGTGACAGAGCAGCGGCGAAGGTAGGAATGCTCCGGGTCCGCGAGAGGCTTGGGAGGCTCCTTGAGAGCAAGGGAGCTCCCAGAGGATGAGGAAGGAGAGGGAGAGGTGACCCTAGGGGTCTCTCCTCGATCCAGAGGCCAAGGGCCTCGCCGGTGGTGGTGAACCCACCACTGGAGACGGGGGCGGCGGCGCTCAGGGGCTCTGCTCCACCGTGGCTTGCTTCAGGGAACCTAAGGGGACCTAAGGGACATGCCTGAACTGAAAAAGAGGGGAGATGGGGTTACCTGAGTGGTGTGCCTCTCTCGACGGCTCGACGGCGAGGCTCTCGATTCTTCGACGATGCTCTGGCTAGAGGCTTCTGGCTGAAGGAAAAAGGTGGAGGAGGTGGCCTGGACGTCTGCAGGGATGCTGTGCTTGCTCTAGGGTGGATTGGAGCGCGCTTTGAGAGGCCAGGAGCCGATGGCTCAAGCTTTGTCAGTGGCGAAGGTTTTATACTCCGACGAGGCTTCCTAGAGCCCTCGATCCTCCTCCCTCTAGCTGATGAGCGTCGTTGGATCGGGCGTGAGCTGTGGGAGGTTGGTAGGAGATCGCGGAGCTCTGGGATTCGCTCCGAGGTTCGTGGGACGTCGTCGGAGAAAACAGGTGTCGTCGGAATTATTTTTGACTTTTTCTAAAGTTGTTGACTGAGAGTTTAAATGGGATATTGGGCTTATTAGGCCTGCGAATGGGCATAGGGTTTTGGGATTTTTTGTTTTGGTTTTTGTTTTGGAAATTTTAGGATTTTTTAGGGTTTTGATTTTAAGTTTTTTTTTTTGAATTGGGTTTTGTGGTTTTAATTTAGGCTTCTTTATTTATGGTTTATGTTTTTATTTAAATTTCTGATTAGTTGGTTTTTTCTTTAAATTAGGTTTTTTGTGTTTTGGGATTTTTATGGATTTAGGGTTTTGCTTTTAAGTTTTAAATTAGGGTTTTGTAATTTAAATTTGATTTTTAATTTTGGGATTTAGGATTTACTTAATTGGTTTTTAAAATTTGGTTTTTTAATTAGTTTAGGTTTTTGTTTTGGGATTTTTAGGGATTTTTGGGTTTTAATTCTTTAAATTTTTGGTTTTGTTTAATTAGGGTTTTAATCATTTTAGGGTTTTAACTAGTTTAATTTTAGGGTTTTTTAATTTTAATTAAGATTTTGAGTTTAATTAGGGTTTTCACGTGATTAATTGGGTTTTAATTGGATTTTAAGTGAATTTTATTTAATTAGGATTTTTGTTTGATTAATTGGATTTTACGTGGATTTTACTTAATTTGGACTTGAATTAGGGTTTTTGTTTGATTAATTAGATTTTAAGTGGATTTATTTAATTTGGACATGAATTAGGGTTTTTGTTTGATTAATTGGATTTTAAGTGGATTTTACTTAATTTAGACTTGAATTAGGGTTTTTGTTTGATTAATTGGATTTTAAGTGTTTTTAATGTGTTTTGTTTGGTTTTAATTTTAATTAGGTCATGGTAGACTAGTGTGGGTCTGAATGGGCTTGTATGGGCTTATGTGGGCTAGGGTTTTGGTGGTTGCAACCTAAGCATCATCCAGAAGAACTTGCTGCCAAGTCATTTCAAAATTGGGGTGTCTATAGATGCCCCTCCCTGAGCGAGGTCGAGAGAATCGAGACAGATGCTTAGGGTTGACAAGACACCCTATGCATGATGCTGATGCAAAGGATGACCCTGATGCTGGGTGATGCATGAGGGCGATGCTGATAACGTGTGGGTAGCTCAGCTCTCGGGGGAGAGTGTGAGGTATTTCTCGAATCATGCCGAGGGATGCCTAGATAAGACTGTCGGGTTCGTCGCACGACAAATGGTGGGCCCTCAGGCCCAGGAGAATGCATGGCAAGATGCTGGACTTGCCGACCGAGGGATAGACTGATGACGGATGTCAACTGGATAGTCTAGGGCTAATAGCCTCACACAAGATTACGCTAATGCAATTAAGATGAGGAAAACTAGATCATCCAAGCCTCTGGATTATGGCTGAAGCACAAGCTTTCCGTATAGGACAAAGTGTGCAGAATGTAGCCTACCAGAGTGGCATGGATAGATCAAGAAAACAGAGCAAAACCCATAAATCCATAGCAAAAGCGATCGGGCAGAATCATGGAATACCAGAGAATCATTAAAACAGAAATCACACTGAAAGCCCTCTGGAGAACTAATGTAAATATGCATGCAAAATGCCCTCTAACCAGTCTGTGTAGCAGATGCTTGCGCCAGACTGGTGCTCTGGTTAGGTGCGCCAGTCTGTTGCGCCTGGAAGGTGCGCCAGATTGGTGCGCCCCAGGTTTTGGCTCAGACTGCTGCTGATCCAGAACCCAACCCAGAACTGCCAGTGGGTAATGATTT
>JAMKQA010018043.1:0-13446 GCA_024699735.1 Posidonia australis | reverse complement strand
GTTTTCCTGAATAGACACAAACAATAGAAAACTTGATCAATTATAGACATTCTCAATTAAGGTCTGTAAGGGAGCACACATTTGGAGTGGTAAAACATTGTTTCACTATTCTTCGAAGTTACATGTCATTCCCTTTTGAAACACAAGGTAAGATTGTTTTAGCATGTTTTTTGCTTCATAATTTTATTCGTAAAGCGGATCGTGAAGATTTCCTTGAAGATCTTGAAGATGAATTAGAAGAAATTTTGGAAGTCGATCTTCCAAAAGTTGTTCAAGAGTTAGACAAGAAAGAAGAAATATATAATAGTATTGGATTAACTCAAGAACAAAAAAAAAAAGAAAAAGCAGATCAAATGCGTGAAAATATCATGAATTTTATGTGACATGGTTGATTATTGTAATTCATTTCTAAGAATTTGTAATGTTATTTAAACTTTTGTATGACTCAAATTTATATTTTGAGAGATATTTGATTGAGTTATAAGTTAATAATTATGAAATTATCAATGTCTGCTTTCCTTTGAAATCTGTTGATAAACACAAACACCTATATTCTAGTTTCCTTTGTTTTCCTGAATAGACACAAACAATAGAAAACTTGATCAATTATAGACATTCTCAATTAAGGTCTGTAAGGGAGCGCACATTTGGAGTGGTAAAACATCGTTTCACTATTCTTCGAAGTTACATGTCATTCCCTTTTGAAACACAAGGTAAGATTGTTTTAGCATGTTTTTTGCTTCATAATTTTATTCGTAAAGCGGATCGTGAAGATTTCCTTGAAGATCTTGAAGATGAATTAGAAGAAATTTTGGAAGTCGATCTTCCAAAAGTTGTTCAAGAGTTAGACAAGAAAGAAGAAATATATAATAGTATTGGATTAACTCAAGAACAAAAAAAAAGAAAAAGCAGATCAAATGCGTGAAAATATCATGAATTTTATGTGACATGGTTGATTATTGTAATTCATTTCTAAGAATTTGTAATGTTATTTAAACTTTTGTATGACTCAAATTTATATTTTGAGAGATATTTGATTGAGTTATAAGTTAATAATTATAAAATTATCAATGTCTGCTTTCCTTTGAAATCTGTTGATAAACACAAACACTTATATTCTAGTTTCCTTTGTTTTCCTGAATAGACACAAACAATAGAAAACTTGATCAATAAGAAATCAGTTTCTCTTACTTTCCATTTCCTGATAAATTCTGTTGACTCTGGAATTCTATTTTTTGTCAAATTTAACGCACAAACAAGCCCTTAATGATCTTGTGAAGATACGTTCTATCATATTTTGGTCCTGTGAGTAATTTGAAGAAGCTAGTCATGCCAGAAATTGGTTTCCCCCATTTCATACGTACATACAAAAAATTAGTGAATGCATTCCTTTTTAAACTAGAAAGTAGATAATTTAAACTAGAATGTTGATAAGAGTACTAGACAATTAGATAACAATTATAAATGTTCAGTCAATATTTTTTTTATAATATGTTATATTAATTAAATATCTACAGGAAAAACAAAATTTTTTGAATGTGATAGCTTGTCAGCAAAAAGTTGGTTTAATGATTCCATTATGTCGTCAATCCGTTAGATAGAAGCCTTCATTAAAACACAACTTCGAAATTGGAAGAAGGAGCGACACATATTTGTATCCGATTACAGTGGAAAAAAGATACAACAGCTTTAAAGTGAGATCACAAGTCACAGTGATTAGAAATTGTTATATATATAATGACGGCAGATTATTAATTAATGAATATTGTATGCCACCATAAAAAATTAAAGTGTATCTTTTATTCATCAATCCCTTTCATCTATTCATCTCACGTAGTATGCCACGATATGAAGGTAAGACCAATCTTCTTTCAGATTAATTTAGCTTAATGAGGTAAGCATTTCTGAAGCAGAAATGATGCATGATACTTGGTAATTATTCAAAGTTGATGCATTATATATGCCAGGCCTGAGGAAAAATCATTGGGCCATGCTTAACATAAAATTCTAAAATGTCTTTGGCAGCAAAAAGGGGGCGTTTCTGCTCATCAGGTGTTGTTAACACAGCGGTGACGAGACATCCAGTGTTCGTTCCAATGATCACATTGAAATAGTCTGCCAGTCTTGCTTCCGGTAGAGGTGGAAACTGGGTTGGCCTAATCCGACCCGGTCCACAAAACACCAGGCCCGCTTGGGCCTGTATCGGACCGGGTCGGCCCACAAGTTGGTCCGGGTTGGGCCTCCTTTTGGAAGTCATGGGCCCGACACAGCCTATGGTCCGTCTGTGGACCAGGTTATCGGACTGAGGCTCCTTTTGGAGCTTTGTTGCCACCATTGCCTTAATTAACTCACCTATCATCGACCATGGTAATACTTATCATCATTTACATCTTTGGTATTGTACACCTTCTTCATAGTAGTCTTCATCGTCTTATTCGCTTCGGTAACGACGAAGTCTATCCCCTTGTCACTGGGTACGGCAAAGTCTTCTCCTATCGCCTCTCTAAACACCAAGACATCGTACGCTCCCATGCATGTTGAGCTATAGTGATGATCCTAACTTTTGCGACGTGACTCTTGAACTTAACACTGCACACATCATTTGTTGATTAGGACGATGTTAAGGGCTCAATGGTTTTTAGGATAATGTGAAGGGGTCATGTGTTTACTCCTACTTTGTTAGGATAAGAATTAGTTGTCAGAATTATTTAAAACCTAATGAGTGATGCAGAAAACAACACGGGCCGACTTCGGCCATGTCGACTTTGAGTTGAAGAAGAAATGAAATGGTTGCTTGGATAAATTCATGCGGTTTCGAATATAAATCTTGTGCTTGTTCTTTACATGGTTGCTATTCTGTGATTTAACTCTGCACCATGTGCAATCATCAATTTAGAGATGGTATGTTAGTACCAAATTGGGATAACTTATGCTTTGCACAGGAATTTAAGATGAGAAACTCCATTATAGTGATTACAGAAAATCATGAAAGATGCATACTAATTGTCCATTCCAAAATGTTCAACAATCCTCGTATCAACAGAGGAAACTATATGGTGTAATGTTTTTTTGTCAATACCCGAGCTCATTAAGCATATAACGAGAATAACAAGCATGGCATTAGCATTTGATAGGAAATACAGCATTTGGTAGGAAATACCATAACAAAGTATACTTTACAATGGTAAGGAAATTTCTAGAGCTGAGCAACGACGTTAATACAGAAAAGCAGAAGTAACAATTTGCTATGTCAAGCGAGGCAAATTAGGAATTTGGTTAGAACCTATAAAACTGATTTCTTAATTATTAGTGAAATAAAATCAGAAAACTTTTCATCATCGAAACTGCGGACAATTGGGAGTGGTAGAATTGATGGTTGGGAACTCTTACCTTCTCAAGGTACCTCTAGGGATATTTTAATTGGTTGAAATTCATTGATATCACATAAGTTAAATTTAAACTTAAGTAACTTTTGTGTTTCAATAAAATTTAAAAACATAAATGATAATTTTGAATGATGGCTAACTAGTGTTTATGGACTATGCGAACCTTCTTTGAAGCTGGATTTTGTTTCAGAATTGGAGGGATTACGGTCAATAATGTCACCTAATTGGGTTATTGGAGGAGACTTCAAGCTCACAAAGTTTTCTTATGAACACTCAAACAGATCTATTATCACTCTAGATATGTCTTCTTTCAATGATTTTATTGAGGCTACAGACTTAATAGATTTTTCCTCAAATAAACGTTTCTTATACTTGAATTAATTTTCAAGTAAACCCTATAATGGTTAAATTGGATAGATTTTTAGTCTCATCCAAGTGGATGATTAAATACCCTAATACTATTTGTGTAGGGAAGGCTCGGATGGTCTCTGATCATATACCCTTATACTTGGACACTTTACTCCCAAGTCGGGGACCATTCCCATTTAAATACTTTAGTTCCTGGGCAATCATAGATGGGTTCAAGGATTTCATCTTTGACTACTGGAGTAATTCTAGATCTCAGGGGTCACCAATAACCAATCTTACTAGAAAGACGAAGGAACTTAAATTTAAGATCAAAAATTAGATCACTCCAATAAAAAAGAAAAGAAAACATAGATTGAGGAAGGTGAAAAATCTGATTCAACACATTGATAAGCTGGATGATTTGGGTATAAGTAGGCCTAACCTGGGGACCTTTAAGAATGATATTAAATTAGAACATTATAACTTATTACTAGAACAGGAATTATATTGGAAACAAAGATCTAAAATTCAGTAGCTAAAAGAATGTGATTTAAACACTTCTTTTTTCCACAAGATGGTCAAAGGAAGGAGACATATAAACACCATTTCTTCTCTGATTATAAATGATGTCTTTGTGGATCATCCTTAGTCGATATGTAAGGAGATTGAAAAACATTTCATAGTTCTTTTTAATAAGCCAAAAAGTATCAACATTGATCTTCACTGAGACCAGTTATTCCCAATCAAGATTCCCAATCCGGAGAGGTTGGAGATGGAGTTTTCTATAGATGAAATAAAAGAGGCAGTGTTCTCTCTTCCAGGGAATAAATCACCAGCCCTGATGATTTCTCTTTAAGCTTCTATTAAAATTTCTAAGAACAGATAAAATCTGATGTAGTGGATATGTTTAATTATTTTTTTGAATCAAATGATCAGAATACATTATTTGATACAAATAAAACCTTTATTGTGTTAATTCCTAAAAAGGTAGGAGCACAACTTATTCAAGACTATAGGCCCATCAGTCTAGTAAACAGTAGTTATAAAATTCTATTTAAATGCCTAGCAAGAAGGTTTAGCCTTGTAGTAAATCAAATGCTAGATGGCAACCGATCAACCTTTTTACCTAGGAGTATTAGTGACTATTTTTTGACAGCTCAGGAAACATTACACGGCATGCACCAATCCAAGAATCCTAGCTTTATCTTGAAACTAGACTTTGAAAAAGCTTTTGATATTGTCAATTGAAATTTTTTAATAAATTCTATAAGAGCAATGAGAGGTGGAGAGAAATGGCTATCATGGATAAAAATGTACATCTCCTCAACCACTTTCTCGGTCATAGTTAATGGGTCACCAAAAGGCTATTTTGGGCCTAGGAATGGTCTAAGGCAGGGAGATCCTATCTCTCCTCTTTTATTCATTATTGTGACAAATGTTCTGAATAGGATGTTAGCTTTGACTACTCAAAACAATCTAATAACAGGAATTTAATACCCTAATAATAGACCCAATGTTTTGAATATTCAATATGCAAATGATACTATATTATTTTTAGACCCATCTTTGGAGCACCTTATTAACATTAAAAGAATTCTTTATTGTTTTGAGATTTGTGTTGGATTGAAAATAAATTTTAACAAGTCCTCTCTTACTAGAATTAAACTATCTAAGGCTCTAATTGAGAATGGGTGTAAGATTTTGGAATGTCAGGAGATTTCTCTACCCTCCCATTGCACTTCAGGAAGACTTCTGAACCCTAGTTATTGATAAAGTATCTGCAAAATTATCCTCTTGGAAAGCTCAATCTCTTTCCTTGGGTGATAAACAAACTTTAATTAATTCAGTGCTCTCTGCAATTCCAACTTACTATCTTTCAGACATTAACCTTCCCATTCGCGTAGAAAAGGAAATTGATAGACTTAGGAAAAGATTCTTGTGGCAATCTAAGTTTGGAAAGGGTCATAACTATCACTTAGCTAAATAGGAAAAACTATGCCAAAATAAAAATCAAAATAGATAGGGTATAATATGTTTAAAAAACTTCAACTTGGCCTTAAAGTGTTAAGTTGTTATGGCAACTGATAAAGGAAAATCAATTCCTTAAATGGCCTATGCTTATCAGAGCAAGGCATTTTAATAGGCTACACCAAGGAGCTTTACTCAATAAGATATCATTAAAATATTCTCCGCTTTGACACAAGCTAATGAAATGTTATCCGATATTTAAGACATTTACTAGATTCACGATAAATAATGGGATGGATATTATTTTTTGGGAGAGTCTTTGATTAAATGATTCAGCTTTAAAATATTCTCTTCCTGATTTGTTTGAGGTCTCTAAACATAAAAAAATTAGTGTTTTGAAGACGCAATTTTTATACAAGGCTGACTTTTCAAAATAATTCCCTTTAGTCTGATTGCTCCCTCCAATGGGGAAGAACTACAAGATCAGTTAGAATTTTTTGTGGATATAATGGAAAATCTCAATTTATGTGAATCGAAGGATCAAATTTCTTGAGACTGTACTAGTAACAGCATGTTCTCTGTAAAATCATGTTATGATATTCTTAATGATGGTGAACTTCGAACCCCCCTGGTTAATAAAATTTGAAAGAGCTATATCCTCCTAAAAGTAAAGTTGTTTGTTTGATTGGTTTATACTAATAGTATACTAACTAGAGATAATCTAAGAAAAAAAGGATAGACTGGACCAATAGTATGCTCAATATGTGGATATCAGTGGGAAACAATGACACATTTATTTTTACATTGCTCTTTTGCAAAGTTGATTTAGAATTTTTTTTTCTGAATAATTCTGTTGATTTAACCTTAGTGGAAATTTCAGACTTGTATGATTTATACTTGCAAAGTAAACATCAATTGTCTAAAAATGGATGGAATATACTTGTTCCAATAGTTTTGTGGTCATTACGGAAAGTTAAACATAATATTATATTCAGAAATACTCTGATAGACTCAAATATTATTGTCAATATTATCTTTCTAATGTCTTCTTGGTGAGGGAATATTGGCTCCGGACTCCCATGAGATGGAATGCATGTTAGGGTTGAAAGTATGCAATAAGATTGGGAAAAATATAAAACTAACATGACCACCCAAATCGTTACTTCCTCAATCGATGTCCCTCCTATGTCTTCCACTGTTGTCATCGACACTACTCTTAATACAGTGGATAATCCACTAAACGTAGATTGTGATTCGACTACTAGTTGAATCTCTTCTTTTCTTTTCCATCAGAAACATTAAAATTTTGGAATTTTGTGGACCTAGATTGTATAATTCATGATATATTTTATTTAATTGTGGTCCGTTAAGCCTTTTTAAGGTAGATACATTATTGATATACTTTTATACTTAGTAGTGATTGCATAACTAAGTATCAATTTAATATAGATCTACTGTTTGTAAAAAAAGAAGAAGAACAATTTGCTATGTCGATGATGCATAAGTTTTGGCAAAGTAATTCCTGAATATTCTCAAGGGTTTGATTGGTACTGAGGGTTTTTTTATTAGCAGAGTCATTGCCTCTTACAACAACCACTCATAAGTACCAGGTTCGAAACTACCTAAAACTAGTTTTCCCCAAATAAGTTTATTTTTCGATGTCTTTAGGGTTGGATCTGTAATCTCTCGTACAATTGTCAGGGAAAAAACCACTTGAACAAGTAGAAAAATCTTTAAAAAAAACCCACTTGATCAAGTAGAAAAATCTCTTTGTCATTGTATATGATATTGAGAATTTAAATCCTGTCAACATTGTCTATGATTGTTAGCTGATAAAAAAATCCTTGAATATAATGTAGAAATCTCATATTGAGGTAGGAAATTTAGCAGAAAACTATCAAAACTAAATACTTGCAATTAATACAACTAATCTAGGTCATCCATTGATATACTCCAACAACGGACATAAAAACGCCACTGAATAAGAAAGCTTTTTTTTTTTCCTTTTAATTATGAAATGTATGTAATTCTATGTTTCCCATGGGGGTAGGTTAAACATCATTCTACACCTAACAGATATGGCTTCGTAGTTTGGTGGTGCTACCTATCATTCTCCTCAGAAACACTAGCAAATAATCATATCTGAATTCCCCCAATGCTGAACCAACCGAATATGAACTTGAAGGGTAGAAACATTCTGCTCATATGTTACTTTGTTGCAAATTTGGACGACAAAACACTTCATCAGTAATATATTTGTGCTTGCACAGGTTTGGGGGCAGCCGCAGTAGAGAAACTAATTCAGATTATCAGATTTCAACTCTAAATTTTCCAAGTGAAGTACACAACTTGCATAAATGCTCAGCAGGGACATAAAACACTTCTGCAACATTACAACAAGAGGTTAAGGATAGTTATTGGCAGTGTAACAGAGAATAGAACCAAGCGATCAAAGGTATCATGATGGCCTCTTTTTCCTAGAGCTTCACCAACCTGAACAAGAGTGATGAAGTAGATATCCAAAGAGAACCAGGGTTACTCCAGGATGAACAGACTATGACAAGTTTCGTCTCTACTGTAAGAACTGGATTGGCGAAAAAGGATAAGAGAAGATCCAATAACCATGAACAGGTACGCAGAATCACTTGATTCTTCTGCAGTGAATTAGTAGATATACTTTTACCAAATTGAGTGCCGGTATGGTTGACAACCTAAGGTTCTCATGCTTGTGATCTTCAAAGTGCCCCACGATAAAGTATTTACACAAACGATGAGGTCTGACTCTTAGAAATTACAATCTCCATTTACTCCATAGAAACCAAGAATAATCAGAAAACAAATGCTGCTCGATACAAGCAGCAAATTGTTATTTTTTTATTCACATTGGGAATGGTAACCTCCATTAGGTAATTCAACGTAAGGCCAACCTGCAAGGAAAGCAACTAAATTATACTTGAATACTTCAACAATAAACTGCGTCTTGCATTTAGCAGTGTTTCTAGATAAGCAAACCAATTTTTTAGATATGCTACTTATTAGACTGCAAGATGCAGAATAACATTTTTAAGAAGAAGAATATCTATAGCTACAGAAACCATGGAAATCTTCAGGGAAACAGCAAGTCCTTGCTGAAGAAACTGGATATGCCAGTATCTTTAAACGTGTAGGAGGGACTACAGAACAAGCTCACAAAAGGTAAGGAAAGAAACTCCATCAGTTTTCTTCATCTTCTAGCAGTGGACCATATATAACAAATTCATAGTACCATATTTCAACTCTAAACGATAAAATAGTGTATTCTTATGACTAATCAAATTCAGCCAGCCAAGCGCATTTCAGATGACATGAGGGTCATGGCAAAGACCATCTTGCTGGGAGTTTTCAAGCTAAATGGTCATCTTCAAGAAAAATGTAAAGCCTTTATTCCATGAGAAACATTGTGCTCATGTCTGTATTGAGGTTGGTGGAGACGAACAAAGGTAAAATAGCTTGGTTTACTTATCAACCTTGCTGGGAATTTCAAGATAAATGGCCACCTTCAAGAAACGAGTATATCCCTTATTCCTTGAGAAACATTGTGCCCATGCCTATATTGGGGTTATACTGAAATTATGGAGATGGAAAGGGATAAAATATGTTTGATTTGGGAATAACTTGGTTTATTTCTAAAATAGTAGACTGACAAGATTATTCCAAGAGACATACAATCCAACTAACCCTGTCCCTTCAGACTAAACAACCACTCCCTAAAGCAATAATAACTCAGACCTCACTTTGTCTAATGCATTGCATCTATTTTCACTAGGCATTTATGTGGAGTTGTTAGGTGCTTAGCAATCACCATCTCCATGTAATGGAAACACAATGAAAACCCATAATTGATCATGGCAAAACTCATTAATTGATAAACATAAGGTTAACCTGCATAAAGAACAATAAACTATTTTAACTTTATTCACAAACACATTTACCAAAATGGCTCAATTGTAAGGTGCCTCATTGAAAGCAACCCCACTAGAGAGTCTTGGGCTCGAACTGGGGGGAATGCATATGAACGAGGAAAATAACCAACGGGTGTGTTGCACGTGAACCCCCAGTTTGGAGCCTGTGCTCAGCATCCAAGTCTGCCAGTCTGGTGGTGGGTCCACATGATTTCTGGGTCATCAAAAACAAAACCTTACCCTTAAACTGCATTTTGTGTTTAGCAACGTTTCTACATCAGCAAATAAATTTCTTTTAACTTTGTAATAATGTTTTAGGAGTAGTAAATTCTATAGATACAGAATCCTTGGAAAATCTTCTGGAAGCAACATGTTTGATCCAGGATTCCAGATTGAGATCCATTTATCTTTTATTCTCTTGCTTTCTATGTACATGTTGGAGAGGCTTTGTATAAATTTAAATTTATTTTCTTAACATAGTTTTGACATGGTATTGTACAATGAGCAGGTTTTAAAATCTAGGGTTTCGTAATAGAAAAGAATTTTCTCCTCCCCTCCCCACCTTCCATGGAAGAGGGGGAGTAACAACCTTAACCTTTTTGTGATATTGAGTGTCTTCTAACCATGAATGGTAACTTTGAATTCTCTTCAATTTCTACTTCCTACTAGGCCCTGCCACATTGTAAAACTTCAGCGGCTCCTATATAGTGTGCAACCTCTTCCTCTATGAATGCAGAAATGGCAAGAGTCTTGACTGTCAGCATATAACCAAATAAAGCAACGGTTTCCTCATAATAACATTCTTGTGGTTGTAAACCACGAGCAACTATGTGAGCCTCGTTGAGAAATCCTCTTCAGTTCTCCATGAAAAGAAACACCTTTTTTTTAAAACCATTTTTAGCTCGTAGAATCATCAAACTATGTTCGTTTGTAAAACTACCAGAGTGTTTAAATTCTAGATCCATTTGCAAATAACTTGTCATATTCCCAGAAGTAGAGAAACAGAGCTCCAAGTTGATGCTCTCATCAAGTTTTCCAGCATGAGAAATAGTATAAGTAATGTAGGTTCTAACTTGTAGCAATCTTAAAACAGTTAATTATTCCTTCAGCTTATCAATAACCAAAATATGAGTACATAATTTAAACTAAGAAACACAATATTTAGATAAGCACTGAAAATTACTAAGAAAAGATGAGGATTAGTCTATATGGAATTATTCACCCAACAAACTTTCAAGGAGTCTTCTAACAAGCTTGTAGGTTAAACTTGGGAGAAACCACAGAAATTTCGGCTATTCTATGCAAAGAAAAGAAAATTGTAGCATCAGGCTAAACTTTCCATATCAAACTCCAAAATAAATGGGAAGACAATGCAGAAGAATATATTCGATATTATTTTGGTAGAAAAAATTGCAGGTTGTCACTGGATGTCTCACCTGGCTAGGCACCAAATAATGTGTCCTTTAGGCCATCAAAGCCCATGGCAACAACCTCAAGGTGCTTGAATGCTGGCAATTTTAAATGATTTAATCCATGACCGCATTATTTACAACTCCTTGCTAAATTGATGAGATTACAGTGCACCATGGCTCTTGAATCCTGCATACAAATCCAATGTTAGTTAAGGTCCCATTCTTTCAAATATACAAGAACTAGACCAAACGTCAACCTCCTTAAAAACATCAAACCCCAATGTCAAATCTCTCAAAGGGAAATCCCATCTTTAAAAATGCACCTGAGGTCCAAACACAGTCATGTGGCTCATGCCCTCTTTCAGAAGCCCACATTTTATACAACCAAACCTCATTAAAAAGTGCAATCAGTCACAAAGTCATGCATCTGAGTCCACAAAAAAATGATTATGGATATAACAATTGTCATCTAGTAGTAATGAAATATTTGTTTGAAGGTAATCACTTATAATTTGAACAATATTTATTTATTTGAGTAATAAATCATTTTTTTGAGCAACTTTATCTATTTTAGTATAAAGGAATCATTAATTTGAGATTGTGAAGTTGTACTATTTTTTCTTAATACTTGCAAAATTTATATGTAAAGTTATATCCTAATATTTCGTTTACACTTCAATTTTCCTACACTAGCTCATATGTCACAAGACAACCAAAGACGGTTGTTACAAAATTATTTCTTGCAAGGTTCAATTTATATCCACATTGAATTATCTCAAATGTGAAAAAAACTACACATTTTGCTAATAATGGACAAGACAATCATATCCCAAAGCATTCATCCAGTTTTATTAAAGGCTTGTTGTCTTCAGCAAAGAGGAGAGAGTGTCAAAAAAAAACGCATTCTCAAGATGAGTAAATGTTGTAGACGCTAAAAAAACTATGGAGACTACAGTACACTAGTCAACTTCAAAATTATACTAAAAATCATAACAAACTCTGATTTCTTTCCTGTTGTTTTTTCTCCTGTTTTTGCATTGCCTTATCATCTTTATAAGATCCTTTGTCTCCCTTTGTTTAAAAATAACAAAATTTCCATAAAACAATCACAGGTGGAACTTTCTTGTGTTTAGCAATAATTACAGAGTTCCTCAACGATCTTTCAATGTTAAAAATAGTTAAAATAGGAATTCATACTTGGTCGTATTAACCAATGGGAAAAACAAATTGGATCAAAGATTATATTATGATCTGCCACTCAAGCTCCTCAAACCCTTGCATTTTTTTCACTGGAATTGATCTTGAAAGAGGATATCTGCTATACAAACAAAATACTGTTTTATTTACATCTGAACCTTTGCACCTTATTGAAGAATAAATACTTCATTGATTGTTCATCAGGAACCTAGACATAAAGCTAAAAAGGACAAAAAATGAGAAACTCAAATGCTCAAGGTCTTGGAAGAAAAGACATGTACATAGAACAATGAAACTTCTATTCTTTTTTTCTGACAACATTTTGAAAATAATCATAGAGTTTTCATACATCACATAGGAATCTATACTAATATTTCAGAAAAGCATTTTTTCCCTGTGAGTGCATCAACCAAAAATATATTAAAAATTTCTATGGGAATAACTGCAAATGGACCCTCTCAAGGAAAAATAACTGCAAATGAAGTCTGCAATTTGGCACATATCTTTGCAGCATTAAAGTTGAACTCTTTGACAAACTCTGAAAAGACAAAATAACATGTTCGACGAAATCTACCAGTTAATTTTTGGTCAAGAAAACCAAAGTAGAATTCCTTTGACAAATAACTGCTAAGAAGTCTGCCATGTGGCACATATCGTTGGAGCATTAAAGTTGAACTCTTTGACAAACTCTGAAAAGACAAAATGACTGCAAATGAAATCTGCCATGTGACACATATCTTTGGAGCATTAAAGTTGAACTCTTTGACAAACTCTGAAAAGACAAAATGACTGCAAATGAAATCTGCCATGTGACACATATCTTTGGAGCATTAAAGTTGAACTCTTTGACAAACTCTGAAAAGACAAAATGACTGCAAATGAAATCTGCCATGTGACACATATCTTTGGAGCATTAAAGTTGAACTCTTTGACAAACTCTGAAAAGACAAAATGACTGCAAATGAAATCTGCCATGTGACACATATCTTTGGAGCATTAAAGTTGAACTCTTTGACAAACTCTGAAAAGACAAAATGACTGCAAATGAAATCTGCCATGTGACACATATCTTTGGAGCATTAAAGTTGAACTCTTTGACAAACTCTGAAAAGACAAAATGACTGCAAATGAAATCTGCCATGTGACACATATCTTTGGAGCATTAAAGTTGAACTCTTTGACAAACTCTGAAAA
>JAMKQA010018042.1:0-37853 GCA_024699735.1 Posidonia australis | reverse complement strand
GAACTAAGGTTTTTACTTTATTTAATGGATTTTAATTTCTTTTCACTTGATTAGGGTTTAAAATTTTGATTAATTAGGGTTTTATTGAATTTTAAGTTGATTTTAGCTGGATTAAGTGGATTAGGATTTATGGTTGGATTTTTAAGTGGATTTAATTAGATTTTGTTTGATTAGGGTTCTTATTACGGTTTTGTTGGATTTTAGGTGGATTTTAGCTGGATTAAGTGTTTTATTTGCTTTTTAGTGAATTTTAATGGGTTTTTGTGTTTTATTGGGTCATGTGGGCTAGTGTGGGTCTGATGGGACCAACGTGGACTAGGGTTTTGGTGGTCGCGACCAGAGCATCAACCGGAGGAGCCTGCTGCCAAATGAGCTCAAAATTGGGGTGTCTACAGTAATCATTTACACTTTATGAATTTTAATCCTGGACGGGTGTTACTGTTTTGAGGCCCGTTGTGTAGTTTTATGCTTTTAGGCTTGGGCCTCGTGGGCTGGCTTCTTTTTATTTGTCCCTGTGTGTGGTTTGGCACTGTGCATTGTGGCACTGTGCGTCTGGGGCCCTGGTGTGGGGCCCAGGTGTGGGGTCCGCATGGGGCCCGTGTTCGTGGGTCGTTGGTTGTGGCTGGTGGTTGGGCGGAGTGGTTGGTTGCTCGTGCGGTGTACTGGTGGCTAAGATGTGTAGGTGAGCACGTTCCGAGCTACTATAGGCGCAGGCTTTATAAGCCGCACCGCACTCCTCCACCGGCCATCGCTTTCTTCTCCTTCTTTCTTCTTCTTTCCTCCTCCTCCCCGGCGGGCACTTCTCCTTCCCCACCCTTTTCCCTTCCTCCCCACTCCTTCTTCTCCGCCCTTTCTCCTTTCCCCCTTCTCCTTCCACTCATCTCCCCTGTTTTCTCCCCTTGTTACGCGTCAAGAGAGAGAGAGAGAGAGTGAGGGAAGCGGAAGAGCTGCGGTGGTTCGTGTGGCGCGTGGAGCTTGGGAGGAGTGTCCTTGAGGTCGTGGTGAGGCCGTGGTCACCGGAGTTTGCCAGAGTCCCTGTGGTAAATTTACTTTCCTAGAATTTATTGTGATTTATTGTATATTTATGGCAAATTTATTGGCATTTATGTTGGTTGGTGCATTTTGGGTCATTTTGACCCTTCTGCCTTTCCGATTTTATATCATGATGCATGGTGAATGGAGTTTAATTTTGTTTGTTGGGATTTGGAGTAGACTCAAGAGTCTACATCTTATGTTTTATACAAGATTTTTGGTGCTTGTTTAGGGGGTCCGATCGGAGGTCCCTGTTTAGGCGATTTTGGACTGTAGGGTTTTGGGCCGTTTTATGGAATCACAAAAATCGGCATATCGAATCAGTGAATTTCGGTATACCGATTTCGTTCAGTATACTATTTTTCTGTCAGTTTGGTCTTCTGGTCGATTTGGCTTACCGAATCACCCCGGTCAACCGAATTAGTAGATTTCAACATTCCAAACCTGATTTTTGGCATGCCGAATCTTGGCCCAAATGTGCTTATAAAATGCGTTTTCCTAGGGCTTCCTGGATTGTCGTGTTTTGTCCCATTGAGATGGGATTGTGGGCCGTTAGCGGTGGTCCGCTGGGACATTTGATGGGTCGCTTTGCCGAGGTTTTGGAAGAATTTTCGAAGATATGAAAATGGTTTTGGAAATGGATTTCAAGGAAATAGTTGGCCTGGTTTTGAAAGATGTTTTCCTTGTTTTCTATATGTGGGTCGAGACAGTGTGGGATCGTGTCGTTGGGACCAGGGAATGTGACCACATTTTCGGGTGGTTAGGCGTGAGTCCCTGGTTGAAGTCAGGGGCTGAGATACCTGAGGCTGAGGGGCATCGAGTCTTGGAGGTATGAGACTCCATGACTGTCATCTCGAGGCTAGGGTTGTGGTCCGCGGGTTGAGGTGTTTCGTGGCATGATGGGGAGGTATGATACTCCTGCTGTTGCTGTGAGCATTGAGGCTCGGGTGTGGAGGTATGACACACCCTCCTGAGCACCGTGTGTGGAGGACGCTGTGAGGAGGCGTACCCTGTGGTTGCCAGTGCGGGTGGGACACGTGCCTTGTAGCTGGTAGCGTCTTGAGAGATAGAACGGCCTTCCTAGGGAGGGGTTGGCTTTTGAGGGTTCTCCTGAGAGAGGGGAATTGATGGACGGTGAACGCTTCTGCACAGGGTGGCCGTCACCATGGCAGTGTATAATGCAGTGGTTGCTCCTCAGCGGACTACGTGTGGCTAGAGTTTGGTTGCCTGGTGCCGGACTTCCTGACTCACTATGTGTAGTTTTGGCCATTAAGGGCCTTTGCCTGTGGCTTTGGGCAAGTAGAGCCCCGGTTGTGGTTTTGGCCGTTGTGGCTAAATTTATGAGGTTTTGAGAAAATGATTTGCGAAATGAATTTAAAAGGAAAATTGATTATAGTTTTATTTTCTATGGTTTTCCATGGGGTGCATAATGGGTGACTTCTGTCACTCATACGTTTTTCCTCGTGTTTTGGTTTGCAGGTGCGGGCATACAGGCGTGTAGCGTAGTGCATATAGTCTGGAATCTCCTAGCCGCATGCATAGGTTCCTGGAAGTTAGATATTTACTGTTTGGCTTTAATTTTCCTGTAATTTAATTGTTTTAAATTATTATGGAAAATTTGGGGCGTGACAATGACAAAACATATGATTTGTCAAGCAAGAAAGGAGGCCCTGTCTGTATGGACTTAGGGCCAACAAACGGACTTTGCGCCTGCGAATATCTAGAAGAAAAAGGAATGGATAAGACTTTGATCTCCTGGTCAAAAGTCAAGCAAAAGGATTTCGCACCCGCGAAGATCCAGGAAAAGGAAAAGATATGACCTCGACAGCCCGGTCAAAGGTTGAAATTGATCGCCAGGTCAAAAGTCAAGGAAAAGGATTTCGCACCCGCGAAAACCCAAGGAAAAGGAAAAGGAAAAGATATGACCTCGCCGCGCGGCCAAAGGTCGACTTTGACCGCCTAGTCAAAAGTCAGGAAAAGGATTTCGCACCCGCGAAAACCTAGGGAAAAGGATAAGGACCTTGACCACCTGGCCAAAGGTCAACTTTGACCGCCTGGTCAAAAGTCAAGGAAAAGGATTTGCGCACACGTGAAATCCCATGGAAAAGGAAAAGATATGACCTCGACCAAGCCAAAGGTTGACTTTGATCGCCAGGTCAAAAGTCAAGGAAAAAATTTCGCACCGCGAAAACCCAAGGAAAAGGATAAGGTCCTTGACCGTCTAGTCAAAGGTCCACTTTGACCGCCTAGTCAAAAGTCGAGGAATTGGATTTCCCGCCCGCGAAAAACCAGAAAAAAGGATAAGGACCTTGACCACTCGGTCAAAGGTTGACTTTGACCGTCTGGTCAAAAGTCAAGGAAAAGGATTACACGCCCATGAAAACCTAAGGAAAAGGATAAGGACCTTGACCGCCAAGTCAAAGATCGACTTTGATTGCCTAGTCAAAAGTTGTAACGCCCCAATCCCGGATATGCTACTAAAACACAATATCAAGCATAAACACACTAATTAAAGAAACATTAAATAACTATAACTAAGGCTCATCTTTAGGATCACAATGTGCGGTAAGAAACTCCAACTCCTGCACCAGAACTCGACTGCACACGGTCTGCACCTAAAAACCAAACAAGCACGCGTGAGTGACATCTAAGTCACCCAGTACGCGTCCTAAACATACAAATCACAAAATCTCGGTAAAACCATAAAAACTCGTTACTTTTATTTTTCAAAACTTGGTTTTCTTTTGAAAATCCTCTTTTCTTTTATTAGAAATCATTTGGGAATCCAACCCCAAATTCATGCTCTTTTCAGAAGCCATGTTTCTTTTCTTTTTTTTTCAAAACATTTGGAAACTCATTCCAAAACCACATTCTCTTTCAAAAGCACACCTTTGCAATTTTCTTTTAAAACCTTTGGAATTCATTTTCCAAAACATATCCTTTTCAATACTTGGGATTCCTTCCCCAAAGTCACATTTTCAAATTCACATTCTGACCAGATCTAGCCTAAAACACAATGCCTCACGGGCTCAAAACCAAATCGTAAATACAGGCTGCAACTGGTAAAACATCATCATTATTACATTTCAGGATTTCAAGACCATTTCATTAGTCCAATCCTAACCAAATAACATTTCCTTTTCTTTATTCATTTCCACTTTTCTTTACTGTTGTTACCTTGATCATGGATAACCGGCGCACAAGCAGTAGGCGAGAACATCCTTTCCCCTACCTTCCTACACTGCCTCGGTGGAATTCTCCGTGTGGGATGTCACCGCCCAGGCCAACCGACCTCAATTCATTTTCATATATGCACGAGGATACGTCTCTGTCTGACGCCCCATCGATGACCTGAACAACTAGGTCCAATGACCCAAGCTCAGCCTACACCGTCTCAAGCTCGTCAACCATAGTCATGTCTAGCAACTGGTTCATTGGAGCCTCATACTCCTACCACGTTGTCGACACCAACCCCCGTGGCCTTTTAACACATTATTAGTGTTCCATTCCATTACTCTTTAAACTATCTTTTCAAAACCATTTTCCATTTCATTCTTTTCGTTGCAGGACTCTATCTGCATGCAACACTGGACCCTCAACTGGGGTCCCAACTCATGCCATGAAAGCCATGCTTAAAATCATAAAGTGGGTCTCCAGTTCATTTATGGGATTAAAACCCAAAACTATGCCCAAATTTATTTATTTGGGTTCCACATTCCTCCATGTCATTACATGAGGAAAACATCATTAACACATACTTAACATACCATTAAAACCATTTATCATTCAATTAAAATCATATTTATGCATACCAGGTTCAGGGCAAAAACGGCAGATTGAATCTCCAGTTTGGCATACCGAAATTCCCTATTTCGGTATACCAAACATTTTCAGTATACTGAAACCCCCTATTTCGGTCGACTGGAGGATTTTGGTCTACCGAAACATGGGATCTGGCTTAATCTACCAAGAATTCGGCATACCGAATAAATTTGGCATACCAAATTTCTCGCAGATAGAGCACACCCTCGTTCCAAATGGCGGAAATCGCCCATGGTGGGACTCTCAATCGGACCCCCCAAACACACATCAAAAATTACAAGTAAATCACGAGGTGTAGACCCTTGAGTCTACTTCAAAACCCCTCAATCCATTCATGATTTCATCCACCACACAGTTCATACGAAAATCACAAGGGAAAGGACTCAAGAACGGCTACTGTAGCCTTCAACCCCAAAATTGCTTTTTCCCCACAAATACCAATCCTAACCGCATGATATCTATATTCTCATGCTATACAACACATTCCCATTCATTTCATGATTTTTCAACAATTTTTCATGCATTTCTCTCAATTTTCATGCATTTATTCCATTGTTAATGAAACACTAAACGGAGGAAGGGAATGGGGTCGTGTACCTAGCTCAGCCCTCCGGCGACCCTCACCGCACTCCGGCGAACCTCCTCACACCCTGGGGAAGCCTCCTCTACTGGTAGACACACAAGTGGCTTACACCACCTCCTCGGTTACGCCTCGTTCCTCTTTCTCTTCACCTCTTTTGGTCACCCTCTCCTCTCCTCGCACGTCGTAGCCTCCCTTTACCCTCCTTTCCACCTGCATCGCGTCGGCCGCCCATCGCGTCGGAAGAGACAGCGAGGCACGGACTGGCGTCGTTGGTGGCACGGGTTGGGGAAGGGAATGAAGGAGACGGAAGTGGTGCAGGCTCGTGAGAGGAAAGGAAAAGAAAGGAGAAAAAGAAGGAAAAGAAACGATGAAAAGACAGGTATGCAAATTGAGGCGACTGTGCATCCTCAAACCAGACTCCACATTGGTCCGAAATTACAAACAGGTGCACAGAAAGCCAACCACAAGCTCACACATCCAAGAAAAAACAGATTATCTATTAATAAATCATTTAAGCAATATTACAATTAATTACATGGTTTATAGTTAAAATTGATAATCAGCCCCAAATGTCACAAAAGTCAAGTAGCAGGATTTCACGCTCGCGAAACCCAGGGAAAAGGATAAGGACATTGACCTCTCGGTTAAAGGTCGACTTTGACTGCAAAAATCCAAGGAAAGTAAAAGATAAGACCTTGACCGCCCGGTCAAAGGTCGAACAGTAGGATTTTGCACCAACAAAAATCCGAAAAAAGGAAGGGATAGAAGGATCTCATCCACCTGGAATGAGAATCTAATAAAAGAAAGCGATGCTCCCTAGATTACCCCTAGGAAGGAAGTTGGCTTTCGTTGCGCTCTAAAGGGCAAAATGGTAATTGTGCTTGCTGCTGGCTCTGTGGCACGGAAACCTGTATTCTTCCTAAGATACACGTGAAACATCCTCTGAAAGGACCTTGCTAAGGTTTCAATCTAATCTGACATTGTTTGCGGGTTTTACAAAAAGTTAGGACTTTTTCGTAATTTTCGAAAACATGATTGCAACTTTTCCTGATATGATAAATTTCTACTGTATTGCTGCTGAGCTATAAATTTTGAAGTTCTGCTGAGTATTTGCAAATTTTTGCCTCAAACACAACTTCCCACACCTTCCGTGGGCTATTCTGCAAATTTCATAATTTCAAGGGGTTTTCTGTAAATTACCCATTTGATGAACTTTTTTGAAGATCATGTGCTTGCTTTTCTTGACATTTTGCATTTTGCTCTTTAGATGCAAACTATGGAGTGTTGGGGACAAAAATGTAATTTTCACAGTCATTTTTCACTTTAGACTTTGAAAATTAAATTATTTGTACTACTAGTACACAACAAGGTCCACTAACTGCCTAGACGTATGCTGCACTTCATGTTTCTCCCTGATATGGCACATAGGATTAGACATGGAAAACAGGCCGAGGACCGTGCCGGGCCAGACCGGTCTGCGGGAACTGCCCGAGTCGGGCCGGACCGGCCCGTGCACAACACGAAAAATGACAGTCGACCCGTGGGCCCGACCCGACCCCGAGCCATGGGCCGTGCTGGGCCCAGGGCCTGTTGCGCCTGGCCCGGCCCAGCCCGGTCCATTTTCCATATCCACGTAGAATTACACTACATGGCTTTTCCTCATTTTTTTTCCTTCATTTTTATTTCTTTATTTTCTATCTTCTAGTTCCTTCATTTACTTCCCCCTTTATTTTCCCTTCTCCATTTCATTCGTGCCCTTTCTTCTTCCTTTTCATTTCTCTCCACCTCCCAACGAAACCCATTCTCTCTCTCTCATATCCTCTCCTCCACGCTCCAACAGCCACCCCTTTCTTCCTCTCTTCTCCACAAGGCTAGCAGATGTTGTCCTTTGTGGTGCGTCAGGTAAGTGCTTGGGGTTGGTGCGGCGGCGGCTTGGCTTGGTAGCGGCGGCTCGGCTCGGCTCGGCAGCAGCGATGGATTGGACTCTCCGGGACTAGTTGGACAGAGGCTCACCGGTGGAGGTATCCCCGATCTCCCCTTTTGTGTATTTTTTACTTGGGCTTGCTCCATTTTTTTGCTTCTTGTTTGGACGGCCGATGGGTTAATGGGTTCCGGCGGCTATGGGTGGCTCCGACGGTGTGTGGTTGGGGCTCGATGGTTCAAACCGCTAGCAGCTGCTGTGGGTTGTGGGGTGTGGGCCGTGTGGCGAGCGTGGACCAACTCCGGCAGTGGGTTCTGGTGGGTGGCGGCCGTGGAGGTGGAATGGGCTACGGTAAGGTGGTTTGGGTATTCCGGCGGGTGGCGGCCGTGAGGCTATGGCAATGAGGGTGATCGGCGGGTTTTGGTGGTGTATGACCGATTGTGGGTTGGCCATGATGGTTGACAGGTGTTGTAAAGTGGTGGGGTGGTGTGGTCCGTGAGGTGGAATGGGTTTTGGGCAGGTTGGCCGTGGGTGGTGGTGTATGGTGGTGGAGCAAGCCGCGGGTGGTGTGCATAGGGTGGTCACCGGCGGTGTGACACTGACGGTGAAGGCGGAGTGGTGGCTTGGTAGGCTGAGGGGTGATATTGTTATGCAACACGCAAAATAAATTTATTTCTTGCACCCAAGAACTAACCTTGAATTACAAGCCATTTATGCCATTGAATAAAAGCATAGACTGAAAATATGGTTCTTGCCCTATATGCTTGAACATATATATGCCATTTGTGCTATTCTGAGCTATTTGGGATATGATTCTGTCCGTGAACTAATTCATGAATAGCCCTATTCTTTCAAATGATTTTGTCAACTCTTTTGCCAATTCCCATCATTGTCATTGTTATGTGTGAGTCTTCTTTATTTATCAAACCATACTTAGGCAACAATACTAATGCTCAACAGCAAAAGTGAGAAAAAGATACACAGTAAAGTACTAAATGCCCATGTTTTTTAGATAATAAAGGAGTCACCTTGCTTTGTAACCCCAATACCATGACTAGACTTCCACATTTTCATGCAACTACCATTTATTATTTTTTTTCAATAATGGATGCCATATTGCAATATTGGGCTATATTTGCATCTCATTTAATCTACACTTTTGTAAAAAAAACCGTTGCCACCAAAATGCTTAAACACATGCTAATACACTTTGTTTATGCATGTCACGCACTTTTATTCTCCCATTGACTACACAGTTTACGAATATACCTGGTAAATAATACTTGCAATGCCATGTTTTACCTCGAGACTCGTGTTTTGCTATGTTTGGATATATTGCATTTATTTTGCTTGACTTTACTGTTTAAATCCTGGTTTGACCCTTGCCTCTCTGTAGGATGACCTAGTTCCTGAAGGGGAAAGTCCACAGCTTCCTCAGGACACACCTTCTAGTTCTCACCCTCGGTGGTGGGGTAGCTCTTCGAGGTCTCGGGCATCTAGTAGCTCGACACTTGCTATCCCCGTCGAGGTAAGCTGACTTGGAATAACTTTTGCATATGATATAAATTTGCCACCTTTATTAACAAATGTGCTTTCAGGAGTCTGACAACTTCACGGGGCGACTTCTTAGCGGCGATCACAATTGTGAGAGTCCAGATTTTGAGGTAACTATTTTCATTCTTCCTCTAGCATGACTTGACTTTGACACTACTACTTTTCTAATCCCGTATTTATTTTGCCATTGCTGTTTTAGGTTGGCGATGCTAACTGGGTAATGTAGTGTCATTGGGCTCCCATGCTTGATCATTTCCACTGCCTACCTGAATTTCTACGGGATTTCTTGCTCCACCGGTCCCCATTTGGTGGTTTACTTCGCATCCCAGCTATCCACAGACACTACAACTTCTTTCGAGCCTTCCATTCGGCGACAAGCCGATTATTGGCGAGACTACACATGGGATGCACCTGGCTCCTGCGCACTTGGTTCGTGTTCCTCCAAAGTCACTTAGGGGGAAACACATGATCACAATGGGATGGCTTCGAGAGTGGGACTAGTTCTGGCCCAACCTGGAGCCAGGCAGCGTTGAGGCCAACTTCGTACTCAGGCATTTCTTGTTGGATCTGTTAGCCATGATTTTCTGTGACTCTTCATCTTACTACATTCACGCGGATTGGCTAGTATATCTGACCAACATGGAGTACCTAAACCATTATGACTAGGCCAGGGTTAGCTACACTTGGTTGATTTACGGGCTGGATAATGTAGCTAGGCTGGGTCGCCAGTCTCATGTGGGACTATATCCCCTGTTCACTGTAATTATTAGTGAAATTTTATTTTCTTTTTGCAAAATATTCTTCTTGATAATAGTTGATAATTAACTTTCCTTCTGCTTGCTTCTGTTAGTATTGGGTCATGGAGCATATTACACGGAGGCACTGCTTTGGTCACCTCCATGATGAGCTTCTCCCTCTCCCTCGCTTGTGGGCCGAGCTTGACCATCGAGCTACTGCGAGGGTTTGCAACTATGAGTCCTACTGATATCTACTAGATTTAGTAGAGCTCGAGGACGTAAGTTTTATGTTTTGGAATTTTATTTTCTGCATATCCATATTTGCCTTCATTACTTATAATTGTCTTTTTTTGCAAGTAGGTGCACTTGTGCCCATTTTTAAGATATGATAGCTTGAACTGGGTACCTCTGAACTCTGGCCGTGTTTTGAGAGACAAGCAGGTAAAGTTCTACTGTATGAAGAAGTCAGTCTACTTCCTCCTGAGACGTGTGAGGCACCAATTCCTGAATGAATTCTGCATTCTTGCGCCTCCTCCCTCAGACATGGAACTTCCCGTAGTCTCGTGCTACAACTAGGAGTCGGCACGTTGCTGCTGTGGCTTCTCAAGATTGTCACATCCTTGGAGAAGTCAACTACATTGATTATCTGGCCTGATATAGATGGGTCAGGAAGTCCTACCTTTTTGAGGAGGCCGTGTGCGATAGTCAGCATGGAATGTGGTATGCCTCCAACTGGGCCAAGGTAAATCCTTATACCTTCTGTTTGAATAAATTTACTCCATATAGAAGGTTTGACCTGACATTTGTTTTACTTCCACAGGACTTCCAGGAGCAGTTTGCCTCTTTCTACGAGGACATTAGGCGAAAAAGGGTATGTTGCCTTTATTTCACTTATAAATCATCTTATTTTCATCATAAATACACTTGAGACACTTGCAAATTAGTGTAGGAATTGCAGTGGTAGAATATCATATAGGTACTTTTTCTAACTTTCCTTTAACAGTATATTTTGACACTGTTGCAAATCTGACATCCTTTTTGAGAATCCTTCAGTAAGGCTACCCAGCTAATGAGGTGAATGCGGCCAGTAGTGGAGAATTCACCTTGGAAGTATCTGAGGAGGACTGTTCTGACACAGAGGTTTCACAGAGGGTCCTAAATTCTTCTGCTTGTTCCCAGTCTGTTGTTGCTGCCCAGTACTCGCATCGGATCACTCGATGAGGGACCCGACTCTTAGCTAAGCGTTTTGAGGAGGGATCCTCTGACGAGGACAGGTCCGTCGAGGAGTAGTTGTTTTTGCTTTTCTAGTTTAGTCTCTTCCTTTTTGCCACTCTTTGTATAAATGGTGCAATTTGTACTTTCTGAACATTGTAACTTGTGTCTTAAAAAGTGCATGAATGCAAATCTGACTTTTGAATACAACCCTCTTCTTGGGTACTTGTTTGCGCATGTAAAATGTATGTTTTCATGTAGGTTTTGAGAAATAGTGTTGATTTGGGAGAGCTTAATATTTTAGGGGAGGTTCTGACTACTGTCAACTAGGTGGTGCGTCAGCTATGTGCGCCACCTTAGTGGGTCAAGTTAGTGCGTCAGCTTGGTGGGCCAAGTTAGTGCGCTACCTTGGTGCTCCTCGCAAAAAAACACCAACTTGCTTTCCTTTTCTATTGCGATCCCTTTCTTTTTTCTATATTACTTTGTATTCCTCAACGAAATCTGTCGCCTCTTCTACTCTAAAAACCATTCACAAGCCCTCAATCTTCCTTGGAGCTTCATTTTTGCTCTTTTGGTGTTACGCTCTTTCTTCCATTCCAATGGTATGTGATCTCACCCTTTTTCTTTGATGTGATATAGAAAACATGATCATCCTTGAGATGATTCTTTATATGTGCATAGATCCACATGCTGCTTCTTTCATTTGACCTTTGTTGTTCATATTCCCTCATATCTTGCTACGGGGAAGAAACTACATACATCGATTTTATCAGATCATATGAAGGGATGTTCTAATTTCCTCTTATTCTTGGGCTTTGTATACATTTCTCATGTTTTGCAAATGGGAAAAGGGCTACATAGGTTGATTTTCCATCATGCCTCAAATTTGCAAAAGAAAGAAAAAAATCATATCTGCTAATTTTCCCAATCTTCGGACATGCACATTTTTCATATCTTGAAACGGGAAGTACTGCATGTTCTGGTTTCCATTTTCTTTTTTTAGATTTATGATCTCATTTGATCATCCCACCATGAGAAATTACTTTGCCAAATCACTTTTTGTTTGCCCTAGACTTGTTTCTGCATTATTCCTACCATATCTTGATCCAACACCATTACTGTAGGGATATCCAACCATGGTGACACCGAAATACTACTCTAATGTTCTGCGAGCATGGATTGCTGCATTAACTGCTGAGGATCGCTAGCAACTATGGGTTTGGGGTATATCCTCCTCGTTATTGAATATTGTCAAGGTGGAGGTGAACTGGCACTTGTTATGTGCTGCGGTCAGATTCTGGAAATCCGCTTTCCGTGTATTCCGCTTTGGGCAGGCGGAACTTACTCTGACATTGGAAGAAACTCGACAGATCTGCTGCCTAACACCATACATGTCGCCACCTATCTTCATGCACCATGACAACTATACTTTTGTTTTAAATCAACTAACAGGCTTGTTTCGAAGCACTTGCGAGAAAAGCCTCATCTGCAAAGATGGGTCAGCTGCAATGCTATGCCTGGATTATTTTGACAAGGTTGCCAGGAACCGTGCGTCATCAGGTAACTTGTGGCTCCACGGTTTTGTAGTATGCTTTCTTGGGGAGCTCATCTTTAGTCATGGCTGGATGACAGTTGCTATTGAGGTGGTAGAGATAGCGTTGGCCATGATCACCTACCAAATTGATCTTGCCCCCATTCTTTTGGCAGAGACCTATGTTGGCTTGGACAGGGCCTTGAAACCTTCCAGGCATTTCAATGGTTGCGACGCCTTAGTGCAACTAAATTAACAATGTTACTTCAATGATTTGCTGTGCTTATCTAACTGTGCTCTGTTTTCCCCTGACAGGCTTGGTTGCTGCCCACATGGGGGTGGAAGTCCTACACCCTCAACATTCTGTCTTCGACTCCTACAGTCGCACCAACCATTCACGCACCCTTTCGGACGTGCACGAGCTGTGCGAAAGACTGTGAAATCTTACCAAGGACACTATAGTTTGGCGCATTCTATTTACAACTTCGAAGCCCTTCACTGTCTTCTTTAATGATAGCGACATGCGATTGGTTGTCCTTTTGGGGCTAACAGGCGGAGTGGAATACCATCCTGTCCGTGTTCTTCGTCAATTTGGCTTTTGCCAGGATTCGATCGAACAAAGCCCTATGCTTGACTACTTCAAAAGATACATCCTTGGTTTTGATATGACAACCTCTGATTTGGCCCGCCTGACGCATGGCAGCATTCAATCTTCTGGTCTTGCCATTACTGATGGTTCAGATTGCACAGTAGAGTATGAGGCCGAAATTCGAGAAACTTGGCCTATAAGTGAACTTCATCCTAGTGGCACTTCCTTTATAGGTGCTAGCAGCTCAAAAAGGGAAAGAGTTGACTGAATGCATCTTGGGGTCCACTATTATTAAGTGAGCAAATCTTGTACAACTGATGGGCTATAATAAAGGACAATTTTGTTTTTACGTTGTGTCATTTCAGATTCTGATCTAGTCTGAGTTTGTCTTTGTAATGAATCTAACTTTATGTAACAAGCAATTTGTGCTTGCCCACACACTCCTAATACTAGCATTGTCCCAGTAATTCTTTTGACTTAGAATGGCAGTTGGCATGCCCTTAGTCAAAGACCTGTTTCCAACCAAAGAACAGCTAACATGCTCCTAGTTGAAAATCCCTTCTTTGCCAATATTGCAACTTAAAAGGCAGCTGGCATGCCCCTGGTCAGAATATGGACGAACGCCATGCAAAGTGATGCAAAATGCAAAAAATGCATGATTTAAAATGCTAAATGCTAAATAATTTATAGAAGTATAAGATGCAAGCAATATCTACGCATGGTTTATAAATTTTGGTGCCCTCAGCGCCATGTAAGCCTTTATTGCCTGCTACAATGAACGAAAATGTCCTCGACTCACATGACACTACCAGGATCCCTAGGTTTATTTGTGGCTCACACTTGACTACATAGCATTTTAGGATAACATGGACTCCGTGCCAAACTCCTAGGGCTCTATTCCTACATTTTTCAATAATTCATTTTTCTTTTACTCCCTCAAAAGCATGCTGACTTACACTACCTCTACTTAGAGGTAATAAACACCTAGGCTGGGGGGTGGCTGCTCTCTTTTTTTTTGATGTAAAGGGGTGACTAGTCCCTTTGTAAATGTGGGCTTTGTAAGTGTATGTTTCAACTCCTCTCCAAGTTATGTGATAGGAACAAAGTTGTCTCGCATGCTTCTCTCGTTGGAGCCAACTTCTATCTTCTCATTTCTTTTGTGCTTTGAAGTCTATATTTTTTCCATGGCTCACACTCACTCACGACCTATCATTTTTCCTCCCTCTCGAGGTATAGGTCCCTTGGGAATTTGTACATTTCGTCCAATTTCCCGTAAATAGTAGCTCCCTCACTCCCTAGGTCACATAGGTAGTAACATGCGAGGAGGATCAAAGCTCTTCCTAAGCAGGCTGGCCTTTCGATTTTCCTCATCGGGCAATGGTTATGATAATGTTTCGTATTATGATTACAATACAAACAAAAAGAAGGTAAAAGTACATATGTTGTATCATGCATAATGTAGATGCAACAACCTAAACTACAAATAAGAAAAAAAGAGATGCATGATCTATGACATTGCTTTGCAAAGCCTAGGATTGGCTGAGGATCACTGGTAATACTTTTTCAGGTAGGAAGTTTTAACAGGCTCTGACTGCTTCCCAAGATCCATGTCCTCAAGAATGGCTGTGCCTCTCGACAGGGCTTCCTTCACAATCAATGGTCCACGCCAGTTGGGCCTGAACTTACCTCAGGCATCGCGTAAGTGAATGGCGCGTAAAACTAGATCACCCGGCTCAAAATTTCTAGGCCAAACTTTCTTCTAATATGCTCGGGCTATTCGCTTCTGATAGCATTGGGCATGGTGTAGGGCTTGTAATCTGTGCTCGTCAATCAAGTCTAGTTGAACACAACGGTCTTGGATCCATTCTGCCTTATCCAATTCTGCTTCATTCAGAATTCTCAGTGACGGAATCTCCACTTCGAAAGGGAGGACTGCCTCCATACCATACACAAGTGAGTACGGTGTTGCTCCTGTTGATGTTCAAACTAAAGTCCTATAAGCCCAAAGTGCGTAAGGAAGCATCTCATGCCAGTCATTGTGGGTCTCAGCCATCTTCTTCAAGATCTTTATCAGGTTTTTATTGACTGATTCCACAGCTCCATTCATCTGCAGCCGATAAGAAGAGGATCTATGGTGCCTGATTTTGTAACCATGACGATAATCCTCAACTCTTCTTGTTATGAAGTTAGATCCATTATCTGATATAATGGCGTGTGGAACCCTATATCTAGCAATAATGTTATTCTTAATGAATTTTTCTGTAGCTGCTGCTATCACAGTTTTATATGACACTGCCTCAACCCACTTTGTAAAATAATCGATGGCCACGAGAATATAGCGATACCCATTGGATGCAGCTGGATGAATGGCCCCGATGACATCAATTCCCCAAGTGGAAAAGGGCCAAGGTGACGACATGCTATGTAACTGTTGTGGGGGAGCATGTATGAAATTGCCATGTATTTGGCAATTGTGGCATCTCCACACAAATTGACAATAGTCTATTTCCATAATGTACCAGAAGTAACCCTGCAACATAATTTTCTTGGCCAGGAGCACTCCATTCATGTGTGGACCACATGTGCCTGCATGAACCTTCAACATCAGCATATCTGCCTCCTTGTCCACTGATTGTAGGATCTTATGTATAGATTCCCTACCCCGAGTACATATTTAGAGGGCAACTGTATCAAGATCTTCTTATCTGTTGGGGAAATACTAGATGGGAAGTCGCCGGACTCCAAGAAAACATTGATATGATGATACTAGGGCAATTTTACTGTCGGTTCTGCTTCTTGGATGTGCATGCAATGTGCAGGCTGCTCTACACAAATGACTGAGATATCCACTGCCTGCGCCTTTGGTAGCGATAGCCATGTTGCTAAGGTAGCTAATGCATCTGCGTACGCATTCTTGGCCCGCTTCATGAAAGAAAATTTGACATCCTTGAAGCTGTCAATCAGCTTTAGCAAATGCTCATGGTATAATACAAGCTTTTGGTCCTTAGTCCTCCAATCACCATTAATTAGTGAGATGACTAGCATTGCATCCCCATATACCCGAAGCTCTCAGACACCTTGTTCTAGTGCCACTTGTAATCCTAGGATGCACGCCTCGTATTCAGCTTCATTGTTGGTGCATTCAAATGTTAGCTTCCTTGCAAAGGGAATTAGTTGCCCTTGCGGCGTTGCTAAAACTGCACCAATACCTTTTCCTCTTTTATTGACTGCGCCATCAAAGTATAGGCACCATTGACGCTCATCTTGAGGATTTTCCAACTCAGTATCACCCATTGCAAATAGGATGTCTTCATTTGGAAATTGTGTTTGCAGAGGTTGATATTCCGGCAGAGGTAGGTTAGCCAAGTGATCCGCCATTGCTTGTTGTGTCACAAAAGTAATGTCATACTACGACAACATTACCTGCCACTTAATACATCTGCCTACCAAAGCTGGCTTATGGAATAGATACTTGATAGGATCATGCCAACATAATAGCAGGACTAGGTATGCCATCATGTAATGCATGAGTTGCTGAGTGGCCCATACCAAGGATAAGCAAACTTTCTCTATGGTGTTGTATTTGACCTCACAATCATTAAACTTCTTGCTAAGGTAGTAGATGGCCCTCTCTTTACGCCCTAATTCATCATGCTGACCTAAGACTGCGCCTATGGAATACTGTGTGGTTGAAAGATATAATAACAGAGGCCATCCTTGTGCGGGTGGAACCAAGACTAGAGGTTTTGCCAGCAGCTGCTTGATCTTGTCAAAGGCTGCTTGACATTCATCATTCCAGTGTGTTTGGGCATTCTTCCTCAGGAGCTTGAATATAGGTTCACATATGGGTATAAGCTGTGCTATGAATCGACTAATATATTGTAGTCGCCCCAACAATCCGTGTATTTCTTTTTCAGTGGCGGGGGGAGGCATGTCGATAATGGCTCTAGCCTTGTGAGGATCCATTTCAATTCCACTCTAGCTGATAATGTAACCCAGGAGCTTTCGAAAAGATACCACGAATACAAATTTATTGAGGTTGAGGCGAAGCTTATACTTCCTCAGGCAGTCAAACAACTTCCTTAAGCAAGAAAGGTGATCTTCGGGCTCTTTGGACTTGGCGATCATGTCATCCACGTACACTTCAACTTCTTGATGCATGAGATCGTGGAATAACGCTGTCATGGCCCTCTGGTATGTTGCACCTACATTCTTTAGCCTAAATGGCATTACTCTGTAGCAGAAGACTCCCCAAGGGGTAATGAAAGACGTCTTCTCTATGTCTTCTTCGACCATTCTGATCTGGTTGTACCCTGAAAATCTATCCATAAATGATAACATCTTATGCCCTGCTGTGTTGTCAACCAGAATATCAATGTGGGGAAGCGGGAAATCATCTTTAGGGCTCGCCTTGTTAAGGTCTCAATAATCTATGCACATGCGAACCCGCCTGTCTTTCTTTGGTACAGGTACCACATTTGCGAGCCACTCAAGATAAAGAACGACCTTGAGGAAATTGACTTTATGCTTCTTCATGATTTCCTCCTTAAGTTTCAACAGTCACTGAGGTCACCATCTGCGAAGCTTTTGCTTGACTAGCTTACTAGCTTAGAATTTGGTTTCAATGGTAACGTGTGCACTACCACCTCAATATCGAGGCCAACCATGTCATCATAGCTCCATGCAAAGACATCTACATATTCTTTTAAGAAAGCTATAAACTCTGCCTTTGCTTGTGGTGATAATTTGGCACTAATGCGTGTTTCTTTAACATCTTCTGCTGTGCCAATGATGACGAGCTTTGTCTCTTCCTCCACATGTAGATTAGGGCCCTTTAGGTCATTATCGTGAGGCTGAAATTGTGAAGGCACATTATCATCATTCTTGTCATCTGCATCGTCTGCCTCAATGACCTCATCTTCCTCTCCATAGGCAATAAGCTCCGACAAAATTTCCTGCTCGAAGGTTGTATCTGTAATGTCAATTGAGAGGATTTCCTTTGATTCTATGCCCTGATGGTGCTTTATGACAGTCATAGTGACATTATATTCTTGTAACGGCACTGTGCGACCGCTTCTACCACTTGACTGTCTGGACTAGCTGAGGACCTGGGGATCCCTGCTTTTGAGGATGATGCATCTCTATTCACATTTTTTTATTTTTTGTATTTTTCAAATTTTTTTGGGTTTTTTGGATTTTTTTGTATCTTCCATACTATTTACAAAGGGTGCTGCATGCTGACGGCTGTCATGCTGCTGACTGATGAGACTGCTGCCACCTGTACCACCTCTTGAGCCTAGCTCAGGTTGTTTTTCTTTCTCCTCACCCTTAAGGTGAGGCTTAAACTGCCAGTACTAGGTAGACCCACCTCCCGACTGACAAGAGATTAATTCCATTGGTCTAACATACTTTTTCTCTGACTATTGAAGGACCATAATTGAAGCTTGGTGCTAGGGTGGTACTGGTCTTTCTGACTGTGGTGGTGAAACAACTGCTTTCCCTTTCCTGACTTTGTCGTGCTCTGCTTAGTCTTCCGGGAGCACCACCAATTGTTCTTGGAATAAAATGTCCAGATCTCCGATTGCGTCATCTGTTTGGCTACACTCTGAGTCTGCCTTCTGGACTGGATCTTCCAATACTACTACCTGATTTACTGCCGACTATTCTGACTCTGAACATTTCTGCAACTACTCATAGATTTACTTGATGCCCTACTCTGTCTCTAGCTGGCCATTCTCTGTATATGACTCTTCTGGACAAATCCAAACTGCTGGTGGCTGCTGCATTGATACTGTATACAGACTCTGATTTGGATCCAAGATGCCTGCATTGGTGAAGTTAGCCAAATCACGTGGGATGAACATCCTAGGGGACTTACCGAAGCGCGGTAATCACTTCTTATGATACTGATGTTCGTATCCCAACCCTTCGCGCTCTATCCACACTTCTGCCTGAATGGGCTCGGTGATTCATTGGCCGTATCGCCCAAGGGGGATTCCTTTCTCATATCCTCACTTGCGACACAAATTATCGACCATCAAACGGGGATCATTACGAATGGCCAAATGGCCGGTGCGCTCAAGGGGAGGTATAAAATTAACCGGCTTGAACTGGTTAACACGATACAGAACATCAAAAGGTTTAGGCTCGAAGTGGATAGTTTGCGGAGCTACAGTAGAGACTGCCTCAATCTTCTCCAAATGATCTACCATGACAACAACAACGTTGTCATCCTAGCAAAAGTTGATCATTCGATGGAGAGTTGAGGGAATGACTTGGTGCTTGTAATGCCAAGGGCGTCCAAGCAAGAGATTGAAGGAAGGTTCGATATCTACGACATAGAATTCTACGTCGAAGCGAGCTAGGCCGATGGTCAAGGGAATGATCAAGAACCCGAGTGCATCATGGTGCATATTATCGAATGTCGTCATCCCTTTCACGGCTGGTATTATGTCCTCGTACTTGAGTCCGATTGCACTTGCCATATGCAAGCGGCAGACATTTAAACTTACTCCATTGTGTACCAACGTGAGAGGGACGCAAAAGCTTCGGTATTATGTAGTGATGAACAAGGGGGAATTATCATTGGTTCCTGATGGTGGTAACTCCTGGCTGGAAAAGGTGATAACTTACGATGCCGCTATCATTCCTACCATATTCTCGATGGTAGAGGCTCAATGGTTGGGGACACATGGGCAGCTTGGAAGACTCTAAGGAATGCTTCCCTATGCTCAGCTGAAGTGTGAATCAAGTCCCATTTGAAATGTCAGCTTTAACTATCTTAAGCTGAGCAGTTATGTCAACTGAAGGTTGGCTGTTCGTGGTGGGATCAGGTGGTGCTACTCTTGGTGTGAGTAGCTGCAGGGATTGAGCTTGTAAATGGATAGGAGCTAGTGCTACGGGTGTTGGTGGTCTAGATGGTTGGGCTTGCAATTGGATGGGGTTTGGTGTTGGAGGATTAGGTCTAGGTGCTGGGGGTTTGTACACTCTACCCGATCATGTTACATCTGCACACATTTCTGTGACAATTGTACGGAGCACGATGCGTGTCATGAATGAGGGTGACGACAACCGGGGGACGGGCTACTAGATGTACTGGTATGGTTGGCGGATACTGGTAACTCTGAGGGGCTGGTGGTTGAATTGGCCCAGATTGTGGCCAGGCTTGCAGACAAATTGGTGTAGGTGGCTGAGGGTACATGATAGGCAACGCCACAGTGTACTTCGACTCGATAGTAGGACAAATCATATTAACTGACTCCTCGAAACCACCAAAGAAGGATCGATATAACTGGTGAGGAAAAGGTGATGACATATCATGAATCAAATTGGTTGGGCGAATAGGAGATGAGACAGAATCAAAAGAAAAGAAAGAATCGACTCCCGAGGAACTTGATGCTACCAAGGCTAGATGCTGTGGTAATGGTTGCCTAACTATGTTAGGATGTGTTGGTGGTGCTTGTGCGGCTGCTGATGCAGGTGCTGGGCCTGCCGCCGGCGAGCTAATCACGATGACCTTCTTGTCAATCAAGTCCTGGATAGTGTCCCTGAGTGTAAGGCAATTGTCCGTCGAGTGGCTTGCGACTCGATGGAAATTACAGAACGCATTCGTATTATACCAGGTAGGAAGCGGACTTGGTGGCAGGCGTATCTCAGGCAGCCTCAAAAGAGATGCGACTTTAGGGCTCAATGGCTCCACCAATGGGGTATAGTGGCGCCTGTCACAGCGTTGTCGCTTCGACTGTGGATGTGCCAATGGTGGGTGCATCCTGGCTGATGGGGTAGGGTATACCGGAGTGGCAGTGGGGGTAATGTGTGATTCATGAGGTGCTCTGGGTGTAGGTGTGGGTGCATAGACTACTTGGCGTTGAGGGAGTGGATGGACATTTGTCGGTGCAGCAGGGGATCTAATGTAAGAGACTGTATTCTTAGAGAGATCCTGCCTCTTAGATGGATTGGCATTGTGATTATTGTTGTTGTTGTTGCTGCTGCTAGCGCCACTAAGCAAGGAAGTGGCCTGTTTGGTAAATGCAAAGAGTGCTAGAAAACTACCGCCCAGCAGTGAACTCTCAACACGAGCACCCACCCAAAGTAAAGTAGAAAAAGTGGTGACTGGCTGTATGCTGAGTAGAGCCTCGACTGCTAGTTGTGCTCCTCAGATCACAATCTCGATAGACTCCTCGTCGTAGGGTCTATCTTTGACCTGCGATGCCAAGGACCGCCATCACCCAACATACTCCCCAAATGTTTCTTGGGGCCTCTACTAAACTACGACTAAGTCCTCACGCTTCGGGACTAGGTCGAGGTTAAAGGAATACTATTTGAGGAATGCCTGTGTGTGGTCGTCCCAAGTCTTGATGGTAGCCATGTCAAGGGAAGTGAACCACTTCAACACAGGCCCCGTAAGATTCTTTTGGAACAGGTAGATGAGCAACCTCTCAACATGATCCCCGCCCTGCACTTGTCGAAGTGTTCGCTCCAAATCGTTCACCCTCGTAAGGAGAGCGTCTGAAGCCACTGCTGTCGTGGATTGTGCAGCAAATACGGGTGCCACGTACACCGTATGGGTCGCCCTTAAAGGCTCCTTCGGATCCACTATTCCACCGTTTGATGCTACAGCAAGATGGCTAGTGTACCTATGCATAGGTGCTGTGTGCTGAGGTATAAAAGATGAACCCTGTGTTTGATACATGGGTGAGGATAAGGTAGGGGGTGGTGTCATAAGAGGTGCAGAATGCGCGAGAAAAAAAGTTGTTGGATCGGAGTGGCCCTTGGTACTACGCTTATGGCAGGCTGTGCTAAGGAAGGGTACACTGAAACGGGGACCTCCTCCTAGGCAGCAGAGGAAAGAGGCTCGCTGGTTAGCTAAGCCATGCTAGATCGCGAGCGGGTATGGATCGGATTGCGGTTGGGAACAAGAGGATGAATCCTAGGACGAGCTATTGTCAAAGGTGACGGATAACTCGGGATATGTGGTCGAAAACTAGGTCACACCGGGTGTCAGTGAAAGGAAGAAACCTCGAACTCTAACTATGGAACTCGCACACTGATCAGTACTCTATGGTGTTGCAAAAATAGGAAACAAGTTAGAAAATCTGTTGTGTTTATGATGGTATGAATGCAGATGCATGAATGCTTCTAATATGCGCTCTCTCATAATCTGGGGGTGTCCTAACAAGCCATCTACTCCGGGTTCACACAAGGGTAAATGGGTCTCCGACTCAATGTTAGAAAGTAAAGGTTCCCGTTCTAAATCCTAGCCAAAGCTTAGGCAATTAATGGGTGATGTGTTCGGGGCCTCGTCCTCTGCCAAAGTAGTAGGCTATACCATCTACTAACACCGACACGACCTCAGACAAGGGGAGACATATCGAAATCTCATCCCATGCCAATGTCATAGAATGAGAAACCAGGAAATGTCCTTCGCAGACTATATAGGTGGACTCAAGAGAGGAGAAGATGCATGCCCTATATAATGAATGCAAAATATGCTTTAAGTCTTTTACTTGCAAATTTGTTTAACCATGGGGAAAGTTTGCAATTTGTCACTAGTTTGTCCTATTTATTTTATGTTTTTATGTTTTTTATTAATCAATAGGGGGAGGAAAACATATCTCTAATCTCCTAAACATGGCAAGTGCAAAAGGTGAAGAAAACACCCA
The DNA here is from genome assembly GCA_024699735.1 of Posidonia australis. Classification (NCBI taxonomy): domain Eukaryota; kingdom Viridiplantae; phylum Streptophyta; class Magnoliopsida; order Alismatales; family Posidoniaceae; genus Posidonia; species Posidonia australis. The sequence goes on along the minus strand of JAMKQA010018042.1, from coordinate 15,210 downwards.
AAGCAAACATTGATCAACAAACAAAAAGCATGCACATGTTATGTGCAAAAGTGGTGGCATAGCAAATGTGTAAAAAGAAAAAACACCCATCAGACAAAAGGCATGCATAAAATGTAAAGAAGATACAACTTATGTTACAGAGGGACAGTCGAAGCAAAGCTTGGGAAATAAACAAGTGGAAAAAGCCAAAGTAAACGAAAAAACCCAAACCAAAAGTTAGGATCTGGTTATCCCCAGTGGAGTTGCTAATTCCTGTAACCATGCCAACGACCACCTCGTGCGTGGCACGAAAGGCCAAATGCACGAGGACCAGCGAAGTCACAACAAAAAGCAATAAAACAATGATAAAATGCAGGAGTCGCCACCTAGTCTACTTAAAAAACGGGAGACGACGAAAACCATTTCGAAACAATAAAATTATGCAACAAGCCAACGGATAAAGGTCAACATGAACCATAAAATTAGGCAAGGATCCTTGTTACGCATGAGGAAGGTATTAGGCACCCTCGTGCGCCCGAGAAATCAGTCTTTCAAGTGTTTCTCGTTTACATATATGGAAATGTTGGCTTTTCAACCTGTTTCTGTACACCCGAGGGCGATATGCAATGCGACGCTATATGCAAGTGGTGCCTTATGCTAAACATGGGTAGAGGGCTGTAGGATGTGTCCTAATGCTCTGAAAGATCACTCAAGTCATGGATCGAATACCAGTGCAAAGATATGGTACGGAAATAATCATAGATCCAGTAATATCAAGTGACTAACGTCCTCGCTTTGCTACATGCAAAACCTAAGCTATCATGCGTAAATGAGTATGAAATCAGACTGGAGTCACCCTGATATGTCCAGGAGAACACCCAAAGAAAACCAGAAGCAAAGCAAGTCAGGAACCATACTAAATATCATGCCAAAAGCCACTGTTTGGTGTGCCAGACTAGTGCTCCAGTCTGGTGCACCACCTATGTGCTCCACTAAGGTGTGCCAGCAATGTGTGCCACTGATGTGAGATCCAGAAATCACAGAGCAAATAGTGAACTAGATTGATATGCTATGTGATATAAAACCTTGCAAACATGCTTAAGACCATCTGAATATGCACCTTAGATCTCTAAAAACCCTGATCACATATGGATTCATCTCTTTCTTATAAAGCCATAAAAGAAAAAATGAAACCAAGACACCATGACATGGGTATTGTGCTCAAGGGCAATAAGCCTCACACAAGACCTCAAAACCCCTATATTGATAAAAGCCTATGAAACATAGCTATGCTACTTGGGTCTAGATCATGGACTGGTACAAAAGAACTCTACACAAAGAGTCCAGAAAAACAACCGGTTCACCAGACCCTAGTGGCAAACCAATTTCACTAGATGCAAAACTAATGCAAATAGAGTTATTACATGATGAAACTGTGCAAGCATGAACATGATATATCAGAGATCAAACACCAGAAAGATCAGAGTCTAAAACAAACAGAAAGGCATGCAAATCATGATGCAAATCTGCTATTTGCATCCTACGCCCAGACTGGTGCGCCAGCTTGATGCACTCTAGATACCTTGCTTCAAACTGCAATCTGATTTCAGAGCCTTGGCTAGATGTATGCAACTAATTACACTAATGAATATTCAAGTCAGTAACTTAAATGTCAGGGAACATAATCATACTAAATAATCAAGTCCAAAGCATTCACATCATTCTCTCCTTATCTATTCATATTCGTGGGTTCTCAAGGATTGCAACTACCTTTGGAGGATTTTATGATTCATGCAATGATCTGGCTGACTTAGTGAGCATGGGGAAATGATAAAGCATGCAAAGGGAGTGCATCACAACTCATGTTCCATGGCTAGTGATTTCATAGGAATATGATCACACAGTGCAAGAAATCATCATGATAAACAAACAATGAACAAATAAAAGAGCAACATAAACACCGAATTTAAATAAATAGGTGCAAAGAAACATCAACATACAAACATAATATCAGCCTAGTTGCAGTGTAAGTTTTATTCAGAATATCATGTAAGCCCATGTGTAAAGGAACTTACCTATGGTGTGTTCTCCTTGGGTGGCTCTAGGTGTCTTCTCCTTGGTGCTTTGGTCACAGCTAGGGATGCTTAGGGATGCAAAAAGGTGCTCTAGAAGTAGGAGTGCTGGTTGTTAAATGTTGGTGAATTGCCAAGAGAGACTAAAGTGTTGCTCATGGGTGGCTCTTAAAGAAGATGAAGTTGTAAAGCCTTGGGATGCCAAAAGCATTGGAAACCAATAGACTTGCGTAGATTCGTAGAGGAATATTCGCAAGGGAAGGTTACAAGCATAGAAGATGGACAACCAACAGTCAGCACCCTGAAAAGTGGTTGTACGCCAGCTTGGTGCTCCACATTGGTGCACCAACTTGGTGCGCCATGATGGTGCTCTATATTGATGCTTCATTATGGTGCTCCACATTGGTGCTTTACATTAGTGTTCTAGTATAGTGCTCTCCACCTAGTTGCTTAGATTATTAATCGGACCATGGTTTTGTTGTAGGCTTAGGGTAGCCAAGATGCCAGATAATGTTCAAATGAGGTTAGGCTTGTCGTATCCAAAGAAACATCTTTTGGAGAGTTCACCTACGAGCCGCCTCAAAATCGAGATGTCTACAATGGACATCATGAACCCCTTGAAGAAAGGTTTGACCTAAATTACATCTGTAAAGGGGGATTGCTCCACCCCCACAAAGGTGTTGGTTAGGGGTGACTTCCCCTTCTTTATCTACATTAGTCTTCCCTCCATCAACACCAATCGATCATCTATAGGCTGGTCTTGGAGTTCAACAAGCCTATTGGAGGTTACTAGCTTTAGGTGAAAGAGCTCATTGGAGTTTAGAGACTCTTGTGGTGAGTGAAAAGAGAGTCATTGTTGCGACCTTGCTAGTGCCACTAGAATAGCTAAGTCTACTACTTCTACCAGTAGTGATGGAGTTACCACTTGTTCCTCCCATAGCTTCCTCAATTCCACCATCAAGCATGCAACCTTCTCCTGGAGTGTTGGGAAAGCTTCTAGTGTCATGGAAGGCTCCATGGTGAATGGTAATGATTATGATGATGATGTTTGAAACAAAATTGCAATGCATGATGTGAAGTTTACAACAATCGATGCCAACTAATCTCGGCCCTCCCAGCCCATGCAATGTTGCTCCTTAGTTCTAGGTTAAAGTTAGTTGAAGCTATAGAGATATTGAGCTAAGATGCCTATTGTGTTGGTTCACAGTCTGTGTGTTGAAGCGAGCATTGAGCGAGTCTCCGAACAAGAGGGAAGAACCAGTTGGAGGACAGTCAACCAATTGGTCGAGGATTCTCCAATTCTTAAGTTAGTGAGGGAAGATTAGGATTTTAGCATAGTGAAGAGTGAAAACTCTAAAAAGAATATTTAGATCCAAAGAACCCCTACTGCATTCAATTCGATGTATTTATACCTATGGTTGGTTGTTGGAAACTTGGACATGTGCAAAGCTCTAGTGGGAGAGCCATGAGTCATTACCTAGGAGGTTGCTCGAGCTTGGCACTCATTTGGCCCTCTTGTTGGAAGATGCTTGTGTAGGGTGCTCGGTTGGCCCTATGTTGAAGGATGCTTGTGTAGGTCACTTAGTCGGCCCTATGTTGAAGGATGCTTGTGTAGGTCACTTAGTCGGCCCTATGTTGAAGGATGCTTGTTCGATGGTAATGTCGTAGCATGAACTATCTGCCCAATCACCTAGGTGTCTGCGGGTCGTTTGCCCAACGCTTAGAGCCTTGTCGAAGTCTTTAGGCTAATCACCTAGGTGTCTTGAGACAATTTTCATAGGGCTCTGTTGCTTGGACCTATCTCTTCTACTAATTCTTCAAGTTTAGCAATTAGGTGTCTTTATCCTATTTGCCTGGGGCTATGCTACTTGGACTTGGTGTCCTCTACTAAGTCTTCAAATCTAGTGCCTAGGTGTCTTGAGGCTATTTGCCAAAGATTATCTAACTTCAAATCAAGTCGGGCAAAATATCCCTCATCACATATCAAGAATATCTATCATGTTGACGATATTGTTATGGGAGGGAAAAGGCTTCTAGATGTTGTTGGAGGATGCGGTTTTGGTTTGGCTATGACAATGTTCCCTTTGTCAATCACTAACTGTACCAAGTTTCTTAACACCTAGCATTGATCCATAATGTGTCCCCTTTTTGTGTTGAAACTAGGTGGTAATTGATCTAGTAGAGGTTTGATTTTAGGGAGTGATCATATTCTTGATTTTTGCAAATATTGTGCTCAAAGGTTCTCATAGAAGGTTGTGTTCTCTCTTAGGATGACCTTGCCATCTTTTGGTAGAATTCCTATTAAGTAGGAAACCATTAGTGGTCAGAGGCTCCTGTAGGAAGTTCCTTGTTTCCCTTACTAGTGAGGCATTTTTGTAGGTTGATGGGGTAGCAAGATTCTTAAGGGACGGTGCCAAGACATATACGATGTTGACAACTACATTTTCCTTAGGTTCTATTTTCTTACAGAGTGCTGTTGGGTTGGACTCAAGCATAGGGAGACATCTGTTAGGGATTGCAATTTCTATCTTATGTCGGCCTTAATATCAATAGTAAAGTTTTTATGCCCCATGGATGGACAAGTAACTAGAGATTGTCAGGTGTTAGTCTTGACAACCATATCCATGGCTTCATCATCTATTATTTTCCTTTTTAGTTTGGCTACTAGACTTCATCATTGGGCTATGTAGACAGTGAATGATTCCCCCAACATTTGACTTAGGGTTTCTAAGTCTTCTTTCCTAGGGATAGTGTCAATGTTATAGGAATACTGATCTAAGAATGCTGATCAAAATGGTTAGGAGTCAGCAATGCTAGGCCCCCAATGGAGTCAATAGTTTGTTGGACCACGTCAGAGAAAGGCAAAGGTGGGGTCGCACTTGAACCAAGCCCACGTCTTCCATGACTTGCCTTCTTGGATAGACTTTCTTCTATTGCAAAACAGAGATTAGAAAAAACTTCCCATTTATGAGACAATGAAAAACTTGGAGTTGCCAACCAGATTTGTAGGCATAGAAATAGAGGAAAACTTGATAAAATCAACTATTTCTAATTACTTTTGATTCACGTAATGCATAGAATACTAAAATCAAAGAATAAGGGTAAAGATTGCTAGGTATAGATAGGGAAGATAGTAGTTTACCACTAGCCCCCCTAACTCACCTATTTGAAAGGACAACCTTCACTACCATATCTATTTCTACACCATGCTATTATTTTAGAAGGAGATAACCATGATGGTATGAAATGTGGCGGGACTAACAAGACACACTATAACAGAATCCTGATCTGTAACTGTAGTTTTTAAGGCAGTAATGCAAAAACCAATGAGTGAGTCCTTGTACATGTTTTTGGGATCGTGTTGCAACTTTTAAAATCGGGAATAGAACAGTAGAAAGATTGATAACTAAATAAAACATTTTTGTGTTTTTTTTATATGGAAATCTGAAATTTAGGTAATAGAAAACCATGTGGGATACTATGATATGTTGAGGATCAAAGAAAGTGAAATTAGAAGAGTAGTAATCAGATTATAAAGGAAAGATTTCACCTTGATATCACATTTCTGAAGACCTAATATGGCCTGTGGAGAGTTTGTCATTGAGAAGCGAGAAAATTCAACTTCTCATTTTGGTAGAGCTCCCATTGTAATGATCTAGCTCACAAATACTAAGTCTTAAGTCTAGAGCCTATTTTGTACTAGAGAACTAGCAAACTCTCTCTGACCTTTCTCCAACCCCCTTTCTTTCTCTCTAACTTCCTTCGCTCTCTAGCCTTTTCCGTTTTTCTCTCTAGCCTCCTTCCCTCTCCAGTCTCCTTCCCTCTCAAACTTTTGTTTCAAATGAGAAGAGCTAGGCTCTATTTATATATGGGAAGCTCGTTAGCATGGGTGATTATCTTTGCATTTTAATTAAAGGAACATAATAAAAAAATGGACAACATGCCCACGTGCACATGTTATGTGTGCGCTAGGATTAATCCATGTGCACATACATATCAGGTGCATGCCAAGATCCTCATGATAAATGATCTTTTGAAATTTTGACACTGACATTTGTAAAACAACTTCATTTTGATGTGACATTTGTAGAGTCACTTTAAAATTTGTGAACTAATTGTTTTGTCCTTCAGGTTTTAGGATATCTCACTAGGTTAAAGTTTTACTAATCATGATTAAGGATTAATAACCTTCTTAACCACTAGGGTTTATTTAACTATTTTTATTTAAGATTTTGTCACAATTATCTAAGGTTTATCTATACTTAAGGGGCTCTTTCTAAGTTTAATAACCTATTTTGAGATTTAACCACCTATATCAAGAGATTTAGCTATTGAAGAGCGTTGACACAAGGATTGTTGCATCCATTGTAAGATGCAAACATTTCTACTTCCAACGTTGGACATAGGGCATTCTACGTCCTACGTAGGAAGTTGAAATTCTTGCGTCCTACTGTTAGGGTCTTCTTAGGTCTATGTTTCTTCCATATTTCAAAGTAGACATAGGGTTTTGCACTGTACCCTAGGTACATCTTTTAGATAGTCTATTTCCCAAGTATATGGAAGTTTGTTGAAGGTTATTTTAGGCTTTCAACATTAACTACCCACTTTCGTAGCAATGACCTAATTGCCAAATGGTATTGTGGTTCGTGTTACCTTTTCACTTGTTAAACTCTTCAACTTGGAAATGACGATCTGGCATTGGCCATGTTCCATGATCTGGCCTACCTGTGGGATAGTACGAGAAAACTTGTCATGTGTGTGGGTGAGTCCAAGACTATCTGGAAAAGACTAACCTAGTTGAATGGTGGCACTAAACCCTATGTTTGGGCCCTTCGTAACATGGTAAAGTTGTGCTCATGTGATTGTGTATGTATACAGAAGGGTGCTTTCAAAGGCTTTTTAAGCTTTTGACTTTAACTACCCACCACCACAACAATGTCATGATTACCAACTAATCTTGGGGATCATGTTATTTACTATGTGTCTAAAGGTGCGACTAATTTGGTGCTAACTTCATGCCACAAAATATAATTTGTCTTTAAATGTAATTTGCAATATTATAATTAATCTTTTAATAGAAACATTAGCAAAAATTACATGGACAAGATAATATTTTAGATTATTAAATCCCAAAATTTCAACTTTGAATTCCCTAAAACATGCTATGTAAAACTATTTCACTATCAAAGCATAAGATTAAGGACTGAAAATTAATTAAAATAAACAACAATAGCTTATAAATTAGATTCTAGGATGAAACAATACTAATATGTCCTTAAATGCAAAAATCATATTTATAGTTAATTAAAAGTAAACTACAAACTATATGGTGTTTCTGTCAACTACAGAAACTTGGTGCATGATCGACAATGACTACGTGGCCTACCTATCGTGTGTGCTCGAAGCTATAGCGTACTCGATAGTGCCAGCATGGCATACTAGGCACGTGGGCCTGGAGCTACAATGTAGTCGGTTTGCATGACCATGTGATGTAATGACCCAGGTTAGTACATCCAAGATTCATTAGCCTAAATAAATTAAACATAAGTAAATGCCAAATTTACTAAATAATTAAAGGCTAATTGAAGTATCTATCTACTAGGAACCTGCAGTGAATGACTAGGTGACTCCATTTATATATGCACTAGTGTTAAATACCACTACTTATCTACACCTGTAACTAAAAACCACAAAAAGAAAATGTAAGTGACCAGAAAAGTCACCCAGAACATACTCCATGAAACCATGCAAAATTGGAATAAAACCTTTGATAGAATCAAACCAGATTTACAGTACTTTTCAAAACCATTTTATTTTCTTTTGAAAAACACCAATAGCACCAAAACCACCAACACCAGAAAACCTATAGAAACTATGACACAACACATGCAAGAAAAAACCAGAAACATCTTAAGTCATGTTGCTTAGTGCCAAGTATCCAACTCTGACCACAAGCGGCCACTGAAGAGCACTACATTATCATGGGCAAGACATCTTGTAAGAAGTAAGTCTGTCACGATGTCCTTCCACTTGAAGGACCCTCCAAAGACTAATCACATACCAGGAAAGTCTGCTCACTCTACACCTAAGTGAGTTGTCCTCTTTCAGGATGACACTAGAAACGAGGCATGTGCTCTACCTACACTAGCCACACACCTACAGGATATGCTTTTTCAGCATCCACACCATGCTGTTCGGAACAACCAGAGTGTCATTTTCAAAATAACCCTCCAGTATTTTCAAAGTTTTGGGCCCACTACTAGACCCAAAACATGGGACCAACCTATAGGCATAATACATGAGGCTGACTCGTGGTACCAACCCATGGTACTCCCCTACACTTGCAGCTCAGACAACAACAAACGTAGGAACCCAAAAATGATTGTTGTTCTTGGGAACTCCAATGGTCCCACCACACACAACCACAAAATCCACAACCAAAATGAAGGCATTAAAGTATTCTACAATTAGGGACAAAAATCACTATGATCTGATACTTGTAGCTCAAGATATCAAAATCAAAAGGAAACATGTAGAATCGGGTTTATCGTTCACTTTGGATACGATATTTTGGGGGAAGTGGGCTTTGGGTGTACATGTTTCATCACCCTTGATCAAGTCACTTGGGTCCCATGGATTTTATCCGACTTCTTCACTCCACATATGTTGAAGTTGGTGCTATCACCAGACTTGGTTTGCTTTCACTGGGCCTCGAGATGCCTAGAGGGATGTTTTATTGATGTGGGTTCAACCACCTTAAGACAGTGCCAACACTGGCTAAAGGTGTCTGTACTAGTGAGCTTCTTCTTCTTCTTTCTCTTGCAAAATAAAGTTAAAGTTACATGGATTAATATAGTGTAGTAACAAGGCTTAAAGAAAATTAGAAATTAATAAGAAATAAAAAGGGGAAAAACTTACCCAAGGGATTTTATCCCCCCAGTGCAACTAATGTTAATGCCTAACTACAACATGCAATAAAAAAAAATGCAGTATGCAAGAAAAGACAGCAAAAAAGAAAACCCCCTTTCATGCATGAAATGCAAGATGATGTGGTGTGGCCAGAGCTAATAGAAGACTTATGCTCAAAATCTCTCTACTCTCTTTCTCATAATATTTTCCCTCTCTTATGGATGTATGTTTGATGTTCCCAAAGGCTAGGGTTGTACCTCTATTTATAGAGGCACGGGAGGATCAAAAAAGGCAAAATTATCCAAAATTGATAAGATTATACAATTGCAATCAACAATTTCCATTTAAGAAGTATTGAACGCCCAAATACGGGCATTCTATGTTAATTGGCCAAAATGAGGAGTTCAACACAACCAGGAGTCACAGTTGTCAAATTAGAGAATATTCCATCAATTAATGGGCTAACTGGTATCACACACGACTAGAGGAATCTTACAAGAAAGAAAACCTTTTTAATTCAAAATTTTCAAAGGAAAGAAAGTGGTTGATGTGGCATTGTTGAGTTGTGAAGTGTAGAACGCCCAATTTTGGGCGTTCTATGTTGAATGTCTGAAATCAGCCTCTCAACACCCTCAGGTTAAAAACTTACCAAATTTTGCTGTCAATTCAAAAGTAGCCAAATGAGTGAATTAATGAGGTAATAAAAACCCCTAAATAAGGCACGAAGACTAGTTGATAATGATAATGATTTACGTTAATTCTAAAAAAGGAAGGCTTGACAGGAATTACAGAGAAATGACCTAGAGGTGTAGAATACCCGATTTTGGGAGTTCAATGACCTAGATTAGCAAATGAGCCTTTGGAGAGTATTTGGGTTGAGCAAAAGGCTTTTAAAGATGAATGGAGCATGCTATGGTGTAACGGGATTTAAAGAAGTGCCAAAATGGGATATATGTACAGATTGTCCATCCTTGAAGATAGTTTCGACACGAAACTTGCTTCAAGGCTTGATGATATTGCCGTGTGGCATGACTTAAGGGTTTCAAAAGGAGGAAGCAGATCCAACACCTGCTACCACCAAGCCAAATAAGCGATCGTGATGGATAAAGGATCCAGCTCTCGAACTCATGGAAGGACTAACACTTGGGTATGAGACCAAGCTGGGAAGGGGTACGAAGATCCAACACCTGCTGCCACCAGGCTAGATGAGAGGTCAAAGGGATCAAGTTGGATAAAACATCCAACACTCGGGAAATATCGATCTGAATAAAGGGTCGAGCTTGATAAGAGATTTGATCACTTTGGAAATCTGAGCTGCATAAAGGGTCAAGCTAGATAAGGGATCCAACACTTAAGGATTTTGATCTGAATATTGAGTTGAGTTGGATAAAGATCCAACACTCAAGAAATCTGAGCTGAATATTACGTTGGGCTGGATAAGGGATCCAACACACTGAAAATTTTGATCTGAATATTAGATCGAGCTAAATAAAGGATAGAGTTGGATAAGGGATCCAACACTCGGGAATTTTGATTTGAAGGATTGAACTACATGACGGATTGTGCTGGATAAAGTATCCAACACTTGGGAAGTTTGATTTGAACTAGGATTTTGATCTGCATAAGAATCGAGCTGGATAATGGATCCAACACTCGAGGAATCTGATGTGAGAGACACAGCCTCAAGTCTAAATCAAGGGGGTCGAATTGAAGGACACAGCCTTAAGCGTTACCTAAGGGAGGGCAAATGAAGGACACAACCTCAAGCGTTACTTGAGGGGTTAAATGAAAGACATAGCCTTAGGCATTACCTAAGGAGTCGAATTGGAAGGATACTTCCTCAAGCATTACTGTAACACCCCAAACCTGGATATGTTACCTAAATCATAGTATCACAAGCAACTACAAAGATTACAACATAAACCAAATAATTGTAACTAACTAAGGCTCACCTTCAAGAATGATGTGTGGCTAGTGGCTCTCACTCGGGCACTGGAATTGGACTACACCTCCACCAATATCTGAAAATCAAACAAATCATGTATGAGTGACATCCAAGTCACCTAGTATGTTCCCTAAATACAAACCATGATAAAACTGCGAGAAAACACAGTTCTAGATTATTACAAAACATGGTTTTCAAAAAGTCCATTTCAAAACATTATTTCTTCTCTCTCTTTTTTTAAACATTTGGAATCTCTATCCAAAACCCTACCCTTTTCAAAACACTTATTTTTTCTCAATTTATGCATCTCTAACGCCTTTATGCATTTCAAGAAATCTACATTCTCGACTAGATCTAGCCTAAAACACAAGGCCTCGCAGGGTTCAAAACAAAACCACATACATTAGCTGGCGACTGGTTCAAATCACAACCCTTATTTATTACTAGAATTTGGCTAAAACCTATAGCCAAAACAACAAATTAGGTTCAAGCTTAAACCACACATTTATTTTCTACCTTTCTTATTGGTATTACCTTCATCAAAGGTAACCAGACACACAAGCAGTAGGAGAAGATACCATGACCCCTACCTCCCTATACTGCCATGGTGAAGTTTCCCATGCATGAGGACACCATCCTGGCCCACAAGCCTCAATTTCATTTCATATGCATGGGAATACGTCTTTTCCTGACGTCCCATCGGTGACCCGAACACCTAGGTTCATACACCTAGGCTCAACCTACACAGTCTCAAAACTTTGTAACCATGATCATATCTGACAATTGGTTTCATACCAATTTGCCAACACCAACCCCTCATGGTTCCACACTCGCAATCACGGTTGTATCTGACAATTAGTTTCATTGGAGTCTCATACTCCTATCACATTGCCGACACAATCCCTCGTGGCTCCGAAACACATTATCATTTCTTTTCCAAAACTCTTGGGTTTTCTTTTCAAAGCCATTACTTATTGTCTTTTCATTGTAGAAAGTCACTTCCATGCAACTCTGACCCTTCATTTGTGTCCTAAGCTCAAATCCATATAAAACCATGCATTTATATTCATCATTGGGTCTCATGCTCAAAAATCACATCAGCCAAACATTTGCCAATTTCTTTTCATTTTTGGGGCCTCTAGCCCAAAACAAGTAGAGGTACTGTCTCTGGATGCCCTCCTCGCACTCCCAAGTAGCCTCCCTTATACCATGGTGTTGCCACTGAACCAACACTAATGGAATCAACTTATTCCTGAGTACTTCCTCTTTCCTATCCATTATCTGTACTGTATTCTCAATCATAAACAAGTCCTCTTGTAGCTCCTCTAGCTGCATTGGTATAACTTGGGACGCATCGTCCAAACATTTCCTCAACATGGACACATGAAAAGTGTTGTGTACAATGGCCAACTCTAGAGGCAAATCTAATCTATATGCCACCTCACCGACCCTCTTTGTAATCTAGTACGGTTCGATATATCTGGGGCTCAGCTTGCCTTTCTTTCCAAACCACAATACTCCCTTGGTGGGTGACACCTTCAGGAAAATGAAGTCTCCTACCTCGAATTCCAGAGGTCTCTGCTTCTTATCTACATAACTCTTCTACTGGCTCTAGGCAAACAAGAGCCTCTCCCTTGGTGAGCCCACATAGCCCTTCGCCAATTAATGGAAGGCCTTGATTGCAAATATCACCTTTCTGGGCTCACCTGGTCTGGTACCTTGCACCAAGCACCAGCCTTAGCCTGGACACTCTGCCAGAACTCTTCTCTTGGCACAGTCAATCATGGTTCAATGCTATGCTAGCCAATCCATCCCTAGGATAACATCATAATCCTACATGTCCATCAAGATCAAACTAGCTGAAAAATTCCTGTCTCCTAGCTGAACATCAATTAGTCTCAGATATCTCCACGCTGGACTCTACTCTCCTAATGGAGTGACTACATCCAGGTGGAATGCCAACCTAGTTGGTCTGGTCCCGACCTTAGTAGTAAATGACTCGGACATGGAAGAAAATGAACTCCCCAAGTCGAATAGGACTCAAACCATCAGGTCAACCATAAGAAAAGATCCTAACATGAACACATCATAACCATAATCATAGTCATAACAAAAGGTAGTGTCGATTACATATAGAATCCATTATAACAAGACAGGATTCACTGATATGGCCATACTAATTCTCACCTTCCACAACATTTCCTGATGGACCAGCATCTGGGGCAGCAATGGAGAGCACTCTCCCCTTGGTTGGCTGACGAGGCACACCTCCCGTTAGATTCAACGGATTGTGGCAGTCCTTCTAATAGTGTCTAGACTTCCCATATTGTAACACACTACACTACCTAAACATCTCTACGTATGCCAACACTGTACCGCTATGTGCCCATTCTTACCACAAATGTGGCAAGGTCCTACCTTCGGGCCGGTTCTTGATCCAGCCTAGTTAAATCCAACACTTCCTTCTCTACCGGATGTAGGTTGCTCCTTTCGCTTCTTCCTAGAGCTATCAGAACTCCCAAAACTCAGTGCTCCAGTGATAGAAGGTTGAGAGACAGAAGGTCGAGAGACAGACTTTCTCTCCTTATCCTTCTTAGAGTATTCCTCCTGGAACTACCTACGATCATCCTCATAGCATCGTACAAGCTCAATGGCATCCACCAAGGTCTAACATTGGAAGTCATTGACTCTGGATCTCAATGCTTGATTAAGTCCTTCCACAAATTTGTTGGCTCTGTTTTTCTCGATGACCACAGCGTTAGAGAACTACTCCAGCTGAAGGAAGGATGACTCATAATTAGCCACAGTGAAACTTCCTTGCTTCATGTTCTGGAATTCTTTGTCCGACTTGTCCCTCTCATGCTCAGGGAAGAACATCTCATAGAACACTTCTCGGAACACTTCCCAAGAGATCACTAGTAGGCTCACATTCTGAAACTAGGTGCGGCGTGTAGTCCTCCACCACTGATCTGCAGCGTCCTTGCACTGAAATGCTACTGTAACACCTGTAAAATTCATTTTGTAATTATTTACATTTTATGAATTTTATTTCTTGGACAGGTGTTACTATTCCGAGGCCCATTGTGTGGTTTTGTGCTTTTGGGCTTGGGCCTCGTGGGCTGGCTTCTATTTGCGTGTCCCTGTGCGTGGTTTGGCACTGTGCATGTGGGGCCCGCTTGGGTGTGGGCTGGTGGTTGAGGCTTGCAGTTGGCCTCATTGGTGGTGGCTGGCAGTTGGTGGCTGTGCGGTGTGCCGGTGGCTGAGACGCGTAGGTGGGCACGTTTTCAGCTACTCTAGGCGTAGGCTTTATAAGCTGCACCGTACTGCACCTCTCCTCGCCACTCGTTGCTTTCTCCTCCTTCCTTCTTCTTCCTTTCCCCTCCTCCTCTTCGGCAGCGCTACTCCTCCACTTCCTTTCCTTTCCTCCTCATTTCTCCTTCTCCTTCCTTTTCCTTTCCCTTCTTTCTTTCCACTCGTCTCTCCACCCCCTCTGTTTCCCCTATATCCCCTTTTAAGCGCGCGCCGACAGAGAGAGAGGAAGAGGTCGAGGGAGTGAAGCGGAGGGCTGTGGTTGCTCGTGGTGGTGCGCGGAGCTCGCGTGGAGTGCCTCGTGGCTGTGGTTGCGGGGGAGTTCGTCGGAGTCGGTCGAGAATCGCCGGAAGCATTTCTCAGGTACATCTCCACTCCTTGCAATAGAGAGCATGGAATTGGTAGAAAATGATAGGATTGCATGAAATCTAGGTAAATTTTCTTTCCTAGAATTTATTGTGATTTATTGAGGATTTATGGAGCATTTATGGCCATTTATGCTAGTGGTTGTGTTTTAGGTCGTTTTGACCCTTCTGCCTTTGTGATTTTGTATCTTGATGCTTGGTGAACGGATTTTAGTTTTTTGGTTGGGTTTTGGAGTAGACTTGAGGGTCTACACCATGTGTTTTATGCAAGATTTTTGGTGTTTGTTTAGGAGGTCCGATCGGAGGTCCCAGTTGGGGCGATTTCGGACGATAGGGTTTGGGCTATTTTCTGGTTTCACAGAATTCGGCATACCGAATGGAAACGGCATAACGAATCAGGAGATTTCGGCATACCGATTCTGTTCGGCATACCGTTTTTCTGTCAGTTTAGGTCCTCTGGTCGGAATTTGGTTTTTCGTTTTTGGACGGTATACCAAATTTGACTTGAGTGTTGACCGTTGACCCCAATTCGGCATACCGATTTAGAATCGGCATACCGAACTAGGGGATTTCGGCATACCGAATCTGATTTCGGCATGCCGATTCTGGGCCCAAGTGAGTTTTGCAATGT
>JAMKQA010018041.1:0-14278 GCA_024699735.1 Posidonia australis | reverse complement strand
ATTTTTCAGTGAATTTTACTGCGTTTTAGTGTTTTATTTGGTCATGTGGGCTAGTGTGAACCTAATTAGGCTTGTGTGAGCTAGGGTTTTGGTGGTTGCGACCAGAGCATCAACCGGAGGAGCCTGCTGCCAAATGAGCTCAAAATTGGGGTGTCTACATCTATGATTTTGTAGCATTAACCTAACCATGCCTCAACTACTGGAGGAAACACAGAGGGGAAAATGGAAGGAAAACGCTTACCTGGCTCCGACGAGCCTCGCGTACCCTCCAACTCCGGCGGTGCACGGCACCAACCCTCCCCCACACTCGCGCGATCTCCTCCGACGTGCGACTCCTCCTCAGCCACTACACTCCCTCTAACCCTCTCTCTGGTCTCTCTGCTCCTCCCCCATGTTGCATGCCTCCCTTTAAAGCCTCCGTCGCCTGCCATCCCCACAGATTCCGCCGATCCGCTGCCAGCCACCCTACCGCCGAAGGGACGAAAGGAGCACCCTCCCCGCCAGGCCTTGCGAGTAGGGGAGATCTGTCACGGGCGTGGAGAAGACAGGGAAAAGAGGGCACGACACAGCTGGTTCTTTGACCAGGTCCAAGCCCAAGCCCAAGTGGGTCCACCACAATCACAGGTCCCAATGCAGAACAGACCCACTAGCCAAAGAAATCACACCACAAGGGAGAAACCAGGGGCACAAAACACAAGGAGAGACCACAGCCAACAAACACAAACTGGATTTACCATTAATAAACCATACACAAATAATTACAAGAAATTCCATGGTTTATATTAAATGGAAAAACCCAGGCACAGATGTTACATTATTCTTTTGCTTCCAGTGTGCAGCATTTGCTTCTTCTAGATTGGTTTCATATTTCTCCCTGCTAGCCATTATTTCCTGTTCTGTGGCCAACCTAGCAGGTAGTTCAGAAAGTTGAATAGGGGTTGACTTAAGAGATATGGTTACCATGTCATAGCTATGTGGGAGATTATTTAAAATTGTAGCTATTTGCAGTTTTTTAGGAATAGGGGTTCCTGCAATAGCCAAGTCCTTAGTCATAACTATCATACCATTTATGTGTTCCACTACATTTTGTTCCTCAAGCATTTTGCAAGAGTAGTATCTTTGAAGGATAAGTTGGATTGTCATTTCAGTTGTTTTATCATATTTTTCCTTCAAAGCATTCCACAATGTGTAAGTTGTAGTGTATATTTCAAAACATTTTAACAAGCTATCCTCCATAAACATGAACATAAGGTTTTTAGCCTTTTTGTCTTCAATCTTCAACTTTTCATGTTTTTTAATTTCCGCTTTAGAAGCGTCATTTGACAATTCCGAAGGATTAGCTTTTATAGTATGTTTAATATTATTATATTCTAATGCATGTTTTATTTTCCAGTACCACATCTTATAGTTAGCCCCATTCAATTTCTCTATCTTAGCCAATTCGGTTGTGAACAGTTTGCTAGCCATTTTTCAAATCTACAATAAATAATAAAATTCTAAATGTAAAATTTGTTATTTAAATTTCAGCAAGAAATTTAATTCCAAGGATTTATCCAAATAAACTCTATTATTTGATAATGTTTAATTCCAGAAATTAAGCAAAGTTCCAATTTCCAACTTAAATCAAGAAAGAGATATAATTTTAAATAATCATGCAAGATTATTATAAAACTTTATGCAAAGCAAATTTTAATCAAAAATTGAATTCCTATCAACAATATTTTAATTTTCAATTCCAATTAATCATGTTAATTTATTTTCCTAAATTAAGCATGCATATGTTAAAATTAGATTATTTACTTAAACATGCATTAATTAATTTTTTATTTTAATCATGCAAAATCTACTTAAACAATTAATATCATTCCCCTTATATATTTCTAAAAAAAAAACTTAACCTCCACCGTAAAGCAAAGAGGAGGAGGTGAGGGCACAGGCACTGGCTGGGAGCGACGCGCGACGACGGCAGCAGCAGTGGTAGGGATCGACCGACGTTAGCAGCGGTGGGTGTGCACGGGGAGCTCGCTAGGGCGACGACGACGTCGACGGCGACTGCGCAGTGGCGACACACGAAGGGGAAGCAACGACGATTCACAGCGTACAGGAGAATGGCAGTGTGTCGTGTGGACAGCGGTGCACGCGCACAAGCGCGGATGGTCGCACGGGAGAGGGTGGTCGATGGCCGTGCGGGAGGTTACGGCGTGGTGCGTAGGGACAGACCCGCGCGGGGAGAGGAGGTGACGGCACGTGTGGGCGGCGGTGATCGGCGGCCTACAACGTGTGGTGATGAACACGGGTAGGGGGAGGTGTGGTGGCTTCCGCGCGTAGGGACAGGGCTGCGTAGGGGCTGAGGGCGACGGCAGCGGTGATCGGCGGAGCAGTGTGGCTATGGCTCTGATACCACTTGTAGATTGTTGGATGAGCGGACGTTTCCGGCGATCGTTTTAGGGGCTCCGGCGAGGTGGAACAAGGAGGAGAATTGAGGTAAGTTTTCTTTGATGATTTATTTTTCTCCTCCTCTATTTATAGAGGAGCCAAAAATCCTTCCACCTTCCTCCGCCCCCAACGGCTCCCTCTTCCTCCGGCGTCCGTTTCCGCTGGCGAACGAAAATGGTCGACCATTTGTGCGTTACACGTACAAACAATTATTCCTCGGTTTAATAGTCTTTAATGACCATTTACCAACAATATTACTGGTGATGCTCATCAAAAAGTTGAGCGTTCCTTTCTTGCCAAATGAAGTAAGCAATGGCCTGCAACAAAAATAACGCACACGTCTGATAATTACTCCAAGAAATACCTCCAAATCGACCCAAAATATCCAGGATAAAACTGGAGCAAGTAAGCTAGAACATAGACTCAACCTAAAGAACCACATGCCTCGTGAAAGAGCAACAAAAAAAAAGTGCTAAAGGTCCTCATACACAGCATAGCAAAGAGTACACCGAGAGACCACATATAATCCTAACCTTTAAACCCGGTCCTCAGTCTTCACTCTACCAAGAACCACAAGCCACATGAAAAGGGCATGGCAAGGGATAAAACCATGAAACCACATTGTAGGTGCCCACGAGGCTTCAACAACATGCTCAAATAGCATCCCATGCCAACAACAATGACAACTAGCTAGAAGAAAAAGGGAGAACTAGAAGTCATATCTAGAAGATTGTTAAGTCTTTTAAACCTAGATAAACCTTACTTTGATACCAAATGTTGGATCCTTAGGCTTCACTAAAGGGGGTGAATAGTGAATCACAGGTAATTATCAATTTAGAAATTTTAATCACAATTTCAAGCAACTGAATAACGATTTAAGAAATAAGCTAAGTCATGCACAGAAGGTGATGAGAGACAATGAGAAAACACAAAGCAATTTATAGTGGTTCGGCCAAGACCCGGGCCTAGTCCACTCCTCGAGACCCCCTCGAGAGTTCCCTTACTGCTTTAAAGTAAATACTTACTTGATAGGCAAGTCCTTGCCTATACAAACCGTGAAACCTTCTCTCAACAGGAGAATTACACTGATTGCTTGATCTTACAACTTTGAATCTTTCCCGCAAAAGCCAATCTCTTGATAAGCTTTTTGAATCGGTGGACTTTGAAGGAAATGTGCTAAGCATGTGAAATGAAGCTTGTTGCAATGGCAATAGGAATTAGTAGTCCTTGATGATACTTAAGCGGTGATTAGGAGCCCTATTTATAGGATTAGGAGAGGAAAAATCTGTGTCTAACGGCTAGTGTAACGGATAGTAACGGCTAGTATGTTCAGAAGATCGACGAATGTTTGGAAGGCTGTTTTCCATGCAATAAGGCATTTCATGGGCAAAACGGTATGCTGAAATAATTTCGGCATACCGAAATCTCCTGATTCGGAATGCTGAAACATTCCGGTGTGCCGTTTTGATTCTCTACTTCATCCTCTTTTGCATTTCGATGTGCCATGTAATATTTCGATTTTTCCTGATTTGGAATGCCGAAACTTTTCGGTGTGCCATTTTGATTCTCTGTTTCATCCTCTGTCTTTTGTATTTCGGTGTGCCAATTTTTCTTGGAGTGTCAATTTTTATCCTGTACTTAATTTTTACAAAATTTACAAACCCCCTCTCCATACAGTATACCGTTATATTTCGGTGTGCTGTTTTTACATCTTTTTGAAATAATGAGTACAATACAAATTTTTCACTAAGTACAGAGTTTTTCATAAAACCTCCTTTTTGCTTTCTTCATTTCGACCTTTGTGATAATTCACCTGTACTCTTAAATACAACAATAATTCTCAAACCAATTTGTTAGTTTGTATTGAATTACATTTGTTATCATCAAAATCAACGTAAATTATTCAACAGGACTGTCCAACCATGGCCAAGAAAAGTCGCTGCCACCCCATCAATTGAGCTCAGACTTTATCGAGCAAGGGTCTACAATGATCTTTGGAAAGCTGCTTCGACACCAACGAAAGACTCAAATAAACCAAGGGGAGACAGTGCTTAGTTATGCCCAATACACAAAATAAGCACCCTTATTTACCGAGGTACCACCAAAAACCACTACGCTCTTAGCAATATTAACCTTCATCTTGGACATACTAGAAACCCAAGAGAACCTTTTGAAAGCCCAGAGCAGTAGAAGTAGATGCCTCACCAAACAACAAGAGATCATTCGCAAATAAAACGTGAGAAACCTTCACCATGCCACGCCAAAGTGGAACCACATTCCCACTATCAATAGCCCTATCCATAAGCTGAGAAACGACATCCATCACTAACATAGAGAAACAGGGTGATGGGATCTCCTTGGTGAAGTCCATTCCATGCCTGAAATGATTGAAATAACCCACCATTCACAATAACAAAGTAGGAGGATCGAACCTTAGAAGCAATGAGCTGACACCAATGGACATCAAACCCCAACTGACAGAGGACGTTATCAAGGAATTCCTAACTAACAAAGTCATATGCCTTCGCTAAATCAACCTTACAAAGCACCTTGGATTGTCCACCTAGATAGTGAAACAAACTAACCAACTCATGCTCCAACAAAATGGCATGCACGATATTTCTCCCCAGTACAAAAGCGTATTGTGATCTCCCCATTAATCTTAGTAAAAGTAGCTTGGGTCTCTCAACAAGAAGTTGGGAGATGATATGATAAACCACATTACACAATGATATCGACCAGTAGTTGGCAAACATAGATGGCAATGAAGTCTTCGAGAGCAACCTTAAAAAAGTATGATTTACTGAACATAACAACATGCCCAACCAAGTAAAGTTATTGACAACATTGAGAAGGTCCATCTTGACGACATCCCAAGCTATGTGAAAGAAACACAAAGTGAACCCATCAGGCTCTAGTGCCTTATCAACGTCCATAGCCCAAATAATAGATCGCAAGTTCTCCAAAGAAGACAACGCCCTCAAATTCCTATTGTCCTCCTCAATAACTTTACTCACAAAGAGATTGGGAGGCAGAGGATGAGCAGCACCACCAATCCCCAAAACAACAAGAAAATAAGAACGAGCCTCCCTTAGCAAGTTGTCATCCCATAGGAGTCGACCCTAATCATCCCTCAAGTTTCTCGGTTCATTATGGGCATGGCGAATCAACAAGGACGTGTAAAAAAAGAAAAATTCGAGTCACCCACCATCAACCACAATATCTTTGATTACTGCCTCAATAGTTTTTCCTCATGATCCAAGGTCGATTGTAACCAACGTCGGAGAGACCCTTCCCTGGCATGGAGATCAAGCATTACCTCAAACCACCCAACAGGAGGCTCAATAGCTTCAATATCCTGAATCTCCTAGACAACCTCCCTAATTTGGTCCCACAGCCGAGCAACTTCACATGATGTCTCACCAAACGTCTCCTGAGCCCATTGTGCAAGACACCATCGAGTAGTAGCGAGCTTCTGAACAAAATAGAACATAGGATTGCCACCAACTGATAATGACCATGCTTGTCTCACAACATCTAGAAAAGCCGGATGCTCAACCCAATGATTGAAGATTTTGAAAGTCTGCATGGGCCTCAAACTTCTCACACCAACTGAAATTTCTAATGGAGCATGATCAACAGATTGTAGATCACCAAGAAAACCATGACTGTCAGGAAAAGAAGAAAGCCAATTCTCAGACAGAAAGTGTAACGCCCCGATCCCAAGCACGCTACCAAAACACAGTATCAAGCATAATTACACTAATTACAGAAACATCAAATAACTATAACTAAGGCTCACCTTCAGGATCACAATGTGCGGCTAGAAGCTCCAACTCCTGCACCGGAACTCGACTGCACGCGGTCTGCACCTGAAAACCAAATAAGCACGCATGAGTGACATCTAAGTCACCCAGTACGCGCCCCAAACATACAAACCACAAAATCTCAGTAAAATCGTAAAAACTCATTTCTTTTATTCTTTTCAAAATTTGGTTTTATTTTGAAAATCCTCTTCCCTTTTATTGGAAATCATTTGGGAATTCAATCCTGATTCCATGCTCTTTTCAAAAGCCATGTTTCTTTTCTTTCCTCAAAACATTTGGAAACTCATTCCAAAACCACATTCTCTTTCATAACACACTTTTGCATTTTCCTTCAAAACCTTTGGAATTCATTTTCCATAACATATCTTTTCAATACTTGGGATTTCTTCCCAAAATCACACTTTTCAAATTCACATTTCTGACCAGATCCAGCCTAAAACACAATGCCTCACAGACTCAAAACCAAATCATAAATACAGGCTGACAATTGGTAAAAACACCATCATCATTTCATTTCAGGATTTTTGGACTATTTTATAAGTCCAATCCTGACCAAACCACATTTATTTATTCATTTCCACTTTTCTTTACTATTGTTACCTTGATCAGGGGTAACCAGGCACACAAGTAGTAGGTGAGGACATCCTTCCCCTACCTTCCTACACTGCCGTGGTGAAATTCCCAGTGCGGGGTGTCACTGCCCCGGCCAGCCGGCCTTAATTCATTTCTCATATGTGCACGGGGATACGTCTCTGTCTGACGCCCCATCAGTGACCCGAACAACTAGGTCCAATGACCTAGGCTCAGCCTACACCGTCGGTGACCCGAACAACTAGGCTCAAAAACCTAGGCTCAGCCTACACCGTCACGAGCTCGGTGACCGAACAACTAGGTCCAACGACCCAGGCTTAGCCTACACCATCGGTGACCCGAACAACTAAGCTCAAAAACCTAGGCTTAGCCTACATTGTCTCAAGCTCGGCAACCACATTATTAGTGTTCCATTTCAAAACTCTTTCAACTTTCTTTTCAAACCATTTTCTATTTTATTCTTTTCGTTGTAGGACTTTATTTCCTTGCAACACTTGACCCTCCACTAGGGGTCCCAACTCAAGCCATGAAAACCATGCTTAAAATCATAAATTGGGTCTCATGCCCAAAACCACACAAAATCATCCCTTTTCACTCATTTATGGGATTAAAACCCAAAATCATGCCCAAATCTTTTTATTTGGGTTCCACCTTCCTCCATGTCATTACATGGGGAAAACATCATTAACATATATCCAACATACCATTAAAACCATTTATCCTTCATTTAAATTCACAATTTATGCATACCAGGTTCAGGGCAAAAACGACAGACCGAATCTCCAGATTGGTATACCGAAGATCCCTAGTTCGGTATACCGAATATTTTCGGTATACTGAAAACCCCTGAATCGGTCCATCGGATGTTTTCGATTTGTCGATATCAGGTATCTGGCTAATCTGACAGAGATTCGGTATGCCAAATCCAGTCATGCTGAATCGCTCGAAACTAGGGCACCTCCCCTGTTCCGAATGGCGGAAATCGCCCAAGGTGGGAGTCTCAATCGGACCCCCCAAACTGAAATCAAAAATCATCAATAAATCATGGAGTGTAGACCCTTGAGTCTACTTCAAAACCCCTCAAACCATTCATGATTCCATCCACCACACAGTTCATACGAAAATCATAAGGGGAAGGGGCTCAAGAACAGCTACTATAGCCTTCAACCTCAAAATTACATTTTCCCTACAAATATCAATCCACCCGCATAATATCTATATTCTCATGCTATATATCACATTCCCATTCATTTCAAGATTTTCCCACAATTTTTCATGCATTTATCTCAATTTTCATGCAATTAACCCATCATTAATGAAACACTGAACGGAGGAAGGGAAAGGGTTCACGTACCTGGCTCAACCCTCCGGTGACCCTCCCGCACTCCGGTGAACCTCCTCGCGCCCTGGCGAAGCCTCCTCTACCGGCGGACACACGAGCGGCTCACATCACCTCCTCGATTGCGCGTCGTTCCTCTTTCTCTTCTCCTTTCTCTGTCACCTCCTCCTCTCTCTACACGCCGCAACCTCCCTTTATCCTCTTTCCCACCCGCATCGCATCGGCCGCCCATCGCGTCAGAAGAGATGGCGAGGCACGGGCTGGCGTCATTGGTGGCATGGGTTGGGGAAGGGAAGGAAGGAGACAGAAAAATGGTGCGGGCTTGTGAGAGGAAAGGGAAAAGAAAGGAGAGAAAGAAGGAAACGAAAGGAAGAAAAGACAGGCATGCAAACCAAGGCGACTGTGCATCCTTAAACCAGACTCCACATTGGTCCCAAATTGCAACCAGGTGCACAGAAAGCCAACCACAAGCTCACACATCCAAAATCAATAGATTATCCATTAATAAACCATTTAAGTAATACACAATCAAGTACATGGTTTACAATTAAAATGGATAATCAGGCCCAGATGTCACACAAAGCACCAATCCAACCTAGATTTTACCATCAAAGGAGCCCATGAACCAAACCACGTAAAAAGCCAAGCAACTTCCCGTGATGTGTCACCAAACGTCACCCGAGTCCATTATGAAAGACACCATCGAGTAGCAGCGAGCTTCTAAACAAAATGGAACATAGGATTGCCACCAACTGACAATGACCATGCCTGTCTCACAACATCTAGAAAACCTAGATGCTCAACCCAATGATTGAAGATTTTGAAAGTCTTCACGGCCTCAAACTTCTCACACCAACTAAAATTTCTAATGGATCATGATCAACAAATTGCCAATCACTAAGAAAACCATGACTGTCAGGAAAGAAGCAAGCCAATTCTCAGACACAAAGCACCAGTCCAACCTAGATTTGACCATCAAAGGAACCCATGAACCAAACCACGTAAACAACCCCCAGACATAGGAAACTCCAACAATGCCTCACGATCAACCCAGTCACTAAATACCCTAAGAGCAAAGGAGATAGGAGGTGTAGGGCCTTCATGCTCCTCAGGGCGCCTAACATAATTAAAATCCCCACAAACCATCCAAGGTAACCTAGGAGAATTCCTCAATAGGGCCGACCATACCGAAGGTCGAACATGAGGACAATTTCTTGCATAAACAACCGACAACTCATTAAAAAATTAAATAATATAAATATTAATATCCTCAATAGGAGGATACAGAATACCTTGCTCCATACCTACATACTCACTAAAATATTAAATAATATAAATATTTACATATATAATTTAAAGCTTGCTTATGAGCTTATGATAGTGGTGATAATATTATTATGTTGCTATGACATTTTGTGGTGTGTTTGGCAAATAAATCTTAAATTAATTTATATTTTATTGGTTTTTGTGTGTACTATAATGTTATAATAAAGAATCTACATTTGCTCATAGTGTTTTAAAACCTATTTGGATATAGAACATGTCTAAGATACTTAAAGGTGTAAAAAGTATCAGGTAGACCAACCTACCCCATCATGGGCCTAAGTCTAACCCATTCCATCTCGTTCATGGGTCGGGTCAACCTGATCTTTGTATAATAATTGGGATAGCCTAGGTCTTGGATTCATGCTCAAAGCTCAAGCCCTGTCCTGGTCCAATCCCACCAAAAGTTCGATTTCTAGCCATTAGTAACAATTAAAAAATCTTTTTGTTCTTTCTTATTCTCCTTTCCCTTCCGCCACTTGTAAATCCACCATTTCTCCTTACATTTTCCGCCACTTGTAAATCCACCATTTCTCCTTACATTTTTCTCATACCATTTCTCTCTACTCTCTCAACACACTCGCGAGTCAAGTCTCAACAATCTCTACTCTCTAATAATGGCGACATGAAGGTTGGAGATGTTGAATCATTACACCTTAGATCCAATAATAATAGCTATTTTGTATGTAACTACCATAGGTTATCTTTTAACCTTGGCAACATGTCATTTAATAAGACATTTCCAAAATCATCAAAGAAAAAAGCAAGAAGATGAATGCCTTCATAATACATGTAGAAGCAACTCAGCCTCTATATCTCTCTCGTCATTCGAAAACTTGGCTTGCAATCAAATGGCGACTCTACTCTTAGAACTTCTTTTTAATTAGTTTATGTAATTTTTAATTTACTTTTTCAATAAAATATTATTTTTATCAAATAAATATTATTTATTAATTAATAACATTCTTTAAGACTAGCTTTAGACAAGGGCTAGGCAATGGCTTTTACACCTCTAGGATAATTAGTTCCTTGTGGGTATAGAATGGGTATGGGTTTTTATTGGTAGATATGGATATGGAAAAGGTCATTATCTGCGTGTATCCAATCTATTGACACCTCTAGTTCAATCTTATACTTAACTTATGAATGTATTATGTTGCATTTTACTAACATGTCTTTAATAATAGATATCAACTCATTTCCATTCTTTAATGATAACAACAAAAGACACCCTTAGCTTGTCTCTCTCCTTGCTCTCTTTTTCTTCTAAATATAGTAGCCTAGTGATTAGGGTTATTACTTGCTAACATTAACATTGACTAAAGCTATGCATCCAAATCCTTTGACCAAATGAATCATTCATGGTTTCCTTTCTAGATTAGAAGCTCTTTCCACCTCTATGATGACATCCAAGTGCGACATACAAGACATTTCCTTGATCTTTATGATCTTAGGGTGCATTTAGGGCCATTTATGGGTCATTTCTAGGCCAATTGATTCCTTCATAAGTCAAGATCCTCTAGAAGCTTCCCCAAATAGCCACCTCACTTGTTGCTTTTGCTAGAAGCCTCCAAATTATGTCAATAACTTTAATGCATTATTCCATTGATTTGTAGAAATGGGAGATACGTTGCTTCCTTGGGAAGTGGGAAAATCATTTTTTTAGAGGTTGTCCTTGCCCTTTCCATGATATTACAACAAAATTTAATTTTCTTTTCCTAGAGTGTCCTCATCCTTTCCATCTTATTAAAAAAAATGTCGTGGTTCAAACAAGAACGACAAACCCCAACTCCTTTCCATCTACTTTTGATTTCATTGTTCTTCTCCACAATGGCACTGGGTGTCTCTCCACTAGGGTTGTTGGTGCTGCTCAACGATGACGTTGGGTGGTGGCGTTTCTGGATGACGACACTCGGTGCATCTCTGTGAGGTAATAGTTATCTTCTTCAGGTTAATGTATGTAGTGATTTTTTTTCCTGTAATACTTGTTGTAAATGGCTAGGGTTTTTGGGTAAGATTCATATTGCTATTGTGTGTGAGTTTAGGGTTGCTATGATCAACAATTGGTGATTGGTGATTGTGTTGTCTTCTCTGTTGATCTCTCAACTATTTAGGGTTCCTCTAATAAGCAATTTATTCTCTACACAGAGTGTTTTTTCTCTCGACTATTTGTTTCATATTTTAATCATATTGTGTCCTCTAATGGATTTTTGTTCTATTTATTAGATTGTATTTTCTTTTCTTTTTTACTTTTGATCATACATTATTTAATCCTATTTTTATCATATAATTAGTGATATTTGTTGAAATGATTGTTGTTATCTTTTAATCATGATAGAATGAGTGATATATAACATAGTGATATTTTTTCTTTTGGATATTGTTGGTGATTGTTGTTATGTGTTGATCATATTTCGAACATATATTGTCAAAATCATCATTGTTTGACTTTTAATTCAAAATTTGTGGTGATTAATTTTACTTGGATTTCTCTTCTGAATTTTTTGCAATAAAGGAATTTTGTGATGGACTTTGAGCATGAATCTGTGGAGTTTCATGAAATGAATACTGATGATGAAGAGGATTTCTACTATGTTTATTTCTATAATAATGGAGTGGGTTCAATTCTAGCATAACATGATGATAGCACATTTTAAGGTTTGCTTTGATGCTTGTTGACTCTCACCACAAGTGTTTGTTAGACTTTGAAGTGTA
This sequence comes from Posidonia australis, assembly GCA_024699735.1. NCBI lineage: Eukaryota > Viridiplantae > Streptophyta > Magnoliopsida > Alismatales > Posidoniaceae > Posidonia > Posidonia australis. The sequence goes on along the minus strand of JAMKQA010018041.1, from coordinate 2,047 downwards.
TTTAGAGAGTGAGGTCTACTAAGGGATAGTTATAATACTTCTATGGAAGAACAAATAGGGATATTACACAAACTATTGCTCATGCACAAAAGAACTATGAAGTGCAACAAAACTAATAACATTTTGGTGAGACCATAAGTTGATACTTCACCACAGTATTGGATACAATATTTATTTAGTCAAGGGAAATGATACTGATCTCACCCCCTTCGACTATGTGGTGCTACTCATCAATTTCGGGTTGAGGTGTTGGTCGAGAGTTGTTAAGCTAAGATGATTGGTTCACAGTCTGTGTACCTGAGAGAGCCTTATGCAAGCCTATGAATAGAAGAAGGAAGCAATTAGAAGATGCTTGGCTGCTCCACCAAGGACAATCCAATGCTTAAGTTAGCGAGAGAGATCAGGTTTTAAGAGGAGAGCACAAACCTTTGAGAAAAGATCCAAGCCCCATGCTACTGCACTCTATGTGGTGTATTTATTTCTAAGTGGTAGCAAAAGTTTGTTGTGGCATGTGTCCATCTCTGACAAGAGAGTTATGCACGATAGAGTATGTTATCAGGAGCATAAGGCATGGTGGGACATGTAGAAGAATATTCCTATAATGACCTAGATTTGAGATAGCATTTAGGCTAGATATTTAATCTGAAATTCGAGTGTGTTGGACGTTAGCGCGTACTAGGCAACATCTTACATCAAAATTATGAATTTCTGGCTTTCTTGGTGTTAGACGTAGAGTGTGGCGCGTCTTATGTTAGACACACGAAAGCATGCATTTAACACCTATGGTTTGTGAGGGTCAAGTGCGTGTTGTTGGTGCATTTTCCTAGTGCATTTGGTTGATGCATAAAATTCAATATCATGAACCCAAACCTGGCTTTGCCTTTAGGTGGATTTGATGGTGTTTTAAGGCTAAGGTGAGGTGTTGGCCCTTGTGGAGATCTTGGCGGATAGTTGAGGATGTGTTCGGAGTTGTGGTGGATAGTTGGTGTACTTTGGAGGTTGATCTTCACTTACACGAGCCACTTGAATCTTAAGTGATTGTGTGGTTGTGTTTTAGATGCTCGTGGCCTTGCTTGGGCATGGCTTCCTCTACAGTCCTCTTTCCTTCATTTTTATGAGTAGTGAAGGGGCGAGAGGAGGGGACTTCTAGAGCCTTCCTTGCTATCTTCTTCTCCTTCTCCTCCTTCTTCATCCCACTACTTCTCCTTCTTCTTCTCCTCCTTTAGTAAAGGAAAAGAGAGTGAAAGAGAGAGAAACAGAGAGAGTGGTGAGAGAGATGGAGAGTGCCAGCGCTACTTTATGCTGAGGAGGAAGCGAGCTTCGATCATCGCTTAGCAGCGAGGCAAGTTCGAGGAGGATCATGCATGCTCAAGGGGAATTCGCTGTACAAGGGGGTTAGACCTGTCAAATGGATCATGTCGTGTACCTATCGTGTCGTGTATAAACGTGTATACTATACATATATGTTAAACCCAAACACGACCCATTTAATTATCGTGTACCTAATACTAAACCCAAACACAAATTGTCTGTTAGCGTATATACACGACATAACCCGTTAAGTACACGTTTAAGTGAATTGTGTCGTTTTGACACGATAACGATCCGATTGACACGAGTACACATTTATTGTACAGTTACACATTTAATATAAGATTATACGTATAGTATGCGTTTAACATTTACATGTTTTGTACACGTAGAAAAATCAAAGATAAATCAATAAATCATGAACCAATCATTCAACAATATTTCACAAGTTTCATTGTTCCATATGTTAATATTTGTGACCGTGCCCGACTCGAGGGAGGGGTGGGGAGGAGAAGACCACAGCCATGCCAGGATGGCGAGGGCGCAAGGATAGGAGAAAAGAAAAGGGAGTCGCCACCTAGTCTTTTAAGGGAAAGACGAGGAAAACCACAAAAGGATGAATGCATGGGATGCTGATGTGAAGGCTGGATATCTGCTAACCAGAGGATGGGTAAGGATTCCTATTACGCACGAGGAAGGTGTTAGGCACCCTCGTACGCCTGAGAAACTCGGTCTT
>JAMKQA010018040.1:0-19041 GCA_024699735.1 Posidonia australis | reverse complement strand
GGATTTTAAATTGTTTTAATTCCCTTTTCACTTAATTAGGGTTTTGAATTTGATTAATTAGGCCTTTTATTGAATTTTAAGTTGATTTAAGTGGGTTTGAAGTGGATTAGGGTTTTTGTTGGATTTTTAAATGGATTTGATTGAATTTTGTTAAATTAGGGTTTTATTGGATTTTTAAGTGGATTTTGACTAGATTAAGTGGGCTTAGGTTGATTTGTTGGATTTTAGGTTTAATTGGGTTAGGTGGGCTAGTGTGGGTCTGATTGGGCTTGTGTGAGCTAGGGTTTTGGTGGTTGCAACCAGAGCATCAACCGGAGGAGCCTACTGCCAAGTGACTTCAAAATCGGGGTGTCTACAGGCTCAAAACCCCGAAGAGTGAATTGAGACGCTGCCGGTGTACAAAGATTGGCTCGGAACCGCCAAGAGTGTACCATGTCGCAGCTGGTGTACATTCAGTGGCATGGAACTGTCGAGAGTGAACCGAGTCACTGCCGATGTACAGGCAACAGCTCTGAACCGTCGAGAATGAACCAAGTCACTATCAGTGTACAAGCTGTGGATCAGAACCGTCGTGAGTGATCCGAGTTGCTGCCAGTGTACATGCAACAGCTCGAAACCACCGAGAATGAACCGAGTCGTTGCTAGTGTACAGGCAGTGGCACGGAACAGCCAAGAGTGAACTGAGTCGATGCTGGTGTACATGAAGTCGTCGGAACTGCCGAGAGTGAACCGAGTCGCAGCTAGTGTGTAGGCAGTGGCTCGCAACCATCGAGAATGAACCGAATCGTTGCCAATGTACAGGCAACAGCTCAGAACTGCCGAGAGTGAACTGAGTCGCTGTCGGTGCACAAGCAGCGGCTCGAAACCACTGAGAGTGAACTGAGTCGCTGCTGGTGTACAGGCAGTGGTTCGTAACCACTAAGACTAAACCGAGTCACTGCTGGTGTACAGGAATCACCTCAAAACCACCGAGAATGAACCGAGACCTGCCGATGTACAGGCAGTGCCTTGGAACCACCGAGAGTGAACCGTGTCACTACCGATGTACAGGTAGCGACTCGGAATTGTCGAGAGTTAATCGGGTCACAGCTAAAGTACAGGCAACGACTCGGGACCACCGAGAGTGAACCGAGTCGCTAATGGTGAATTGGCAGTGGCTCGAAGCTGCCGAGAGTAATGTGAGTCGCCGTCGGGGTACAGGCAGTGGCACTGAACCGCCAATAGTGAACCGAGTCGCAGTCGGTGTACAAGCTATGGATCGTAACCATAGAGAGTGAACTGAGTCACTGCCATTGTACAGGCAGCGGCTAGGAACCATTGACAGTGAACCGAGTCACTACTGGAGTACTGGTAGTGGCTCAGAACCACCGAGAGTGAACCGAATCATTGCTAGTGTACAGGTAGTGGCACGGAACCATCGACAGAGAACCGAGTCTCTGTCGGTGTATAAGCAGCGGCTCGGAATTGTCGAGAGTGAACCGCGTCACAGCCTAAGTATAGGTAGCTACTCAGAACCACCGAGAATGAACCTAGTCGCTGCCGATGTACTAGCAGTAGCTCGGAACTGCCGATAGTGAATCGAGTCGCTGCCGGTGTACAGGCAACGGGTCGAAACCGTCGAGAATGAATCGAGTCACTGCCGGTGTATAGGCAGTGGCACCGAAACACTGAGAGTGAACTGAGTCATTGCCAATTTACAGGCAGTGGCTCAAAACCACCGAGAATGAACCAAGTCGATGTAGGTGTATAGGTTGTGGCTCGTAACCACAGAGAGTGAACCGAGTCACTATCGTTGTACAAGTAGTGGCTAGGAACCACCAAGAGTGAACTGAGTCGCTGCTGGTGAACTAGCAGCTGCTCGGAACCATCGAGAGTGAACCGAGTTGTTGTTGGTGTACAGGTTGTGGCTCGAAACCTCCGAGAGTGAATCAAACCACTGCCGGTGTAGAGGCAGTGGCTAGGAACCGCCGAGAGTGAACCGTGACGCTGCCGGAGAATAGGTAACGGCTTGAAACACCCGAGAGTGTACCGAGTCACTGATGGTGTACAAGTTGTCGCTTGAAACTGCCTAGAGTGAACCGAGTCGTTGCTGGTGTACAGGCAGTGGTACGGAACCAACACTAGAGAACCGAGTCGCTGCTAGTGTACGGGTAGCGACTCAGAAACAACGAGAGTGAGCCGACTCACTGCTGATGTACAAGTAGTGGCTTGGAATCGCCGAGAATGTACTGAGTCATTGCCATTGTAAAGGCAACTTCTCGGAACCGCCGAGAATGAATTGAGTCGCTGTCGATGTACAAGCAGCGGCTTGGAACCACTGAGAGTGAACCGAGTCACTACTGACGTACATGTAGTGGCTCGTAACCGCCGAGAGTGAACTAAGTCACTACCGACGTATAGGTAGTGGCTCGTAACATCCGAGAGTGAACCGAGTTGCTGCTGGTGTTCAGGCAGCGCCTCAAAACCACCGAAAATGAACCGAGTGCTGACGTGGTATAGGCAGTGCCTCGGAACCTCCGAGAGTGAACCGAGTCACTACCAGTGTACAAGTAGCGGCTCTGAACCATCGAGAGTGATCTGGTCACTGCTGGAGTACAGGCAATAGCTCAGAACCACCGAGAGTGAACCGAGTCGCTGATGGTGAACATGTAGTGGCTCAAAGCTGCCGAGATTAAAGTGAGTCGCCGTTAGGTTACAGGCAGCAGCTCGGAGCCGCCGATAGTGAACCAAGTCACTACCGATGTACAGGCTGTGGCTCATAACCACAGAGAGTGAACCGAGTCGCTGCTAGTGTACAGGCAACGACTCAGAACCATCGAGAATGAATCGAGTTGCTGCCGGTGTACAGGAAGTGGCTCGAAAACGCAGAGATTGAACCTAGTTGATGCTAGTGTATAGCTGTGGCTTGTAACCAAAGAGAGTGAACTGAGTCGCTGCTGGTGTACAAGTAGTGGCTAGGAACTGCCAAGAGTGAACTGAGTCGCTGCTGGTGTACAAGCAGCTGCTTGGAACCACCGAGAGTGAACCGAGTTGTTGTTGGTGTATTGGTAGTGGCTCGAAACCTCCGTGAGTGAATCAAACCACTGTCGGTGTAGAGGCAGTGGCTAGGAACTGCCAAGAGTGAACCATGATGCTACCGGAGAATAGGCAACGGCTCAGAACTCCCGAGAGTGTACCGAGTCACTAATGGTGTACAGGTTGTCGGTAGAAACTGCCGAGAGTGAACTAAGTTGCTGCCTGTGTACAGGCAGTGGTACGGAACCTCCGATAGAGAACTGAGTTGTTGTCGGTGTACAGGTAGCGACTCAGAACCAACGAGAGTGAGCCGACTCACAGTCGAGAATGAACCGAGTTGCTGCCGATGTACAGGCAATAGCTCAGAACCGTCATGAAGGAACCGAGTCGCTGTCGATGTACAGGCAGCGGCTCAGAACCGCTGAGAGTGAACCGAGTCATTGCCGATATACAGGCAGTGGCTCGTAACTATCGAGAGTAAATAGTGTCACTGTTGGTGTACAGGCAGTGCCTCAAAACCACCGAGAATGAACCGAGTGCTGCCGTGGTATAAGCCGTGCCTCAGAAACGTCGAGAGTGAATCGAGTCACTGTTGGTGTACAAGTAGCGGCTCGGAACCACCAAGAGTGATCAGGTCACTACTAGAGTACATGCAACGGCTCGGAACCACTGAGAGTGAACCGAGTCGCTGATGGTGAACCGAGTCATTATAATGTACTGGTAGTCGTCGGAACTGCCGAAAGAGAACTGTGCTGCTGCTAGTGTACAGGCTGTGGCTCATAATCTCCGAGAGTGAACTGAGTCAATGTCGGTGCACAGGCAGCAGCTCAGAACCGCTGAGAGAGAACCGAGTCGCTGCTGGTGATCAGGTAATGGCTCGAAACCGACGTGAATGAACCGAGTCGTAGCTATTGTACAGGCAGTGGCTCGGAACCACCGAGTGTGAACCGAGTCACTGCCGATGTACAGGTAGTGGCTAGGTTACCAGGAGAGTGAACCGAGTCGCTGCTAGAGTACAGGAAACGGCTCGGAACCATCAAGAATGAGCTAAGTCGTTACCGGTGTACAGGTAGTGGCTTGGAACCGTCAAGAATGAGCCGAGTTGCTGCCAGTGTACAAGCTACGACTTGAAACCACCGAGAATGAACTGAGTCACTATAAGTGTACAGGCAGTGGCATGGAATAGCCGAAAGTGAATCGAGTCGCTGCGGTGTACTAGCAGTCGTCGGAACTGTCGAGAGTGAACTAAGTTGCTACTAGTGTACAGGTAGTGGCTTGGAATCACTGAGGGTGAACTAAGTCGATGTCGGTGCACAAGCAATGGTTCAGAACCACTGAGAGAAAACCTAGTCACTGCCAGTGATTTGGCAATGGCTCGAAACCAGCGTCAATGAACCAAGTCGTAGCTATTGTACAGGCTATGGCTCGAAACCACCGAAAGTGAACTGAGTCACTGCTAGTGTACATGCTGTGGCTAGGAACCCCAGAGAGTGAATCGAGAGTGTACTGGCAATGGCTCGAGAACCCCCAAGAGTGTATTGAGTCGCTGATGGTGTACAAGTTGTGGCTCAAAACCGTCGAGTGTGAACCGAGTCGTTGCCAGTGTACAGGTAGTGGCTCGGAACCACCGACAGTGAACCTGGTTGCTGCTGGTGTAGAGGCAGTGCCTCAAAACCACCGAGATTGAACTGAGTGCTGTCGGGGTATAGGTGTCGCCTTGGAACCGTCGAGAGTGAACCGAGTCACTACCTATGTACAAGCATCGACTCAGAACCACCGAGAATGAACCTAGTCGCTGCCGATGTACTAGTAGCGGCTTAGAACTGCCGATAATGAACCGAGAATGAACTAAGTGCTGTCGGTGTACAGGTAAGGCCTCAGAACTGTCGAGAATTAACCGTGTTGCTGCCAGTGTACAGGTAGCGGCTCGGAATCGTCGAGAGTGAACCGAGTCGTTGCCAATATATAGGCAACGGCTCAGAACCACCGAGAATGAACCGAGTCGATGATGGTGTATAGGCTGTGGCTCGTTACCACAGAGAGTCAACCGTGTCACTGTCGGTGTACAGGTAGTGGCTAGGAATCGCCAAGAGTGAACTGAGTCGCTGCTGGTGTACAAGTAGCTACTCGGAACCACCGAGAGTGAACCGAGTCATTGTTGGTGTACAGGTAGTGTCTCAAAACCTCCAAGAGTGAATCGAACCACTATCGGTGTAGAGGTAGTGGCTAGGAACCGCCGAGAGTGACCCGTGACACTGCCGGAGAATATGTAATGGCTCGGAACTCCTGAGAGTGTACCGAGTCACTGATGGTGTACAGGTTGTCGCTCGAAACTGCCCAGAGTGAACCGAGTCACTACCGGTGTACAAGCAGTGGTAAGGAACCACCGAAAAAGAACAGAGTCGTAGTCGGTGTACGGGTAGCGACTCAGAACAAACGAGAGTGAGCCGACTCACTGTCGATGTACAAGCAGCGGCTCGGAACCGCCGAGAATGTACCGAGTCGCTGCCAGTGTACAGGCAACAGCTCGAAACCACCAAGAATGAACTGAGTCGCTGTCGATGTACATGTAGTGGCTTGGAACCGCTGAGAGTGAACCGAGTCGCTGCCGACGTATAGGAAGTGGCTCGTAACCGTCGAGAGTGAACCGAGTCACTGTTGGTGTACATGCAGCGCCTTAAAACCACCGAGAATGAACCGAGTGCTGCCGGGGTATAGGCAGAGGCTTGGAAACGTCGAGAGTGAACCGAGTCACTATCGGTGTACAAGTAGTGGCTCAGAATCACCGAGAGTGAACCGAGTCACAACTGGTGTACAATTAGTGGCTTGGAACCATCGAGAGTGAACCGGGTCACTGTAGGAGTACAGGCAACGGCTTGAAGCCACCAAGAGTAAAGTGAATCACTGCCGGGGTACAGGCAGCGGCTTGGAACCGTCGATAGTGAACCAATTCGCTGCCAGTGTATAGGTTGTGGCTCGTAACCACAAAGAGTGAGCCGAGTCGCTGTCGGTGTACAAGCAGCGGCTAGGAACCGCCGATAGTGAACCGAGTCGCTGCCGGAGTACTGGTAGTGGCTCGGAATAGTCGAGAATGAGCCGAGTTGCTGTCGGTGTACAGGTAGTGGCTTGGAACAGCCGAGAGAGAATCAAGTCGCTGCTGGTGTACTAGCTTTCGTCGGAACTACTGAGAGTGAACTAAGTTGCTGCTAGTGTATAGGCAATGGCTCGGAACCTTTGAGAATTAACCGAATCATTGCCAGTGTACAAGTAGTGGCTCAGAATCGCCGAGAGTGAACTGAGTCGATGTCGGTGCGCTAGCAATGGCTCCAAACTACCGAGAGAGAACCGAGTCGCTGCCGGTGATCTACCGATGTATAGGCTGTGGCTAGGAACCCCCGATATTGAATCGAGTCACTGTTGGAGTACCGGCAATGGCTTGGAACCCCCGAGAGTGTACCGAGTCGCTGATGGTCTACAAGTTGTGGCTCGAAACCGTCGAGTGTGAACCGAGTCGCTGCCGATGTACAAGTAGTGGTACGGAACCACTGATAGTGAACCGAGTCGCTATCGATGTAGAGGGTGTGCCTCAAAAACATCGAGAATGAACGGAGTGCTTCCAGGGTACAAGCAACGCCTCGGAACCGCCGAGAGAGAACAGAGTCACTACTAGTGTACAGGTAGCGGCACGGAACCGTCGAGAGTGAACTGGGTCACTCTTGGAGTACAGGCAACAGCTCAGATCCACTGAGAGTGAACCGAGTCGCTGATGGTGAACTGGTAGTGGCTCCAAGCCACCGTGAGGAAAGTGAGTCGCCGCCAGGGTACAGGCAGCATCTCGGAACCGTCGATAGTGAACCAAGTCACTGCCAGTGTATAGGCTATGGCTAGTAACCACAGAGAGTGAGCCGAGCCACTGCTGGTGTACAGGCAGTGGCTAGGAACCGCGATAGTGAACTGAGTCGCTGCCGGTGTATTGGTAGTGGCTCGGAATCGTCAAGAGTGAACCAAGTCGCTGCCAGCGTACGGGAAGTGGCACGGAACAACCAATGGAGAATCGAGTCGTTGTCGGTGTATAGGCAGTGGCTCGGAACTATCGAGAGTAAACTGAGTCGCTGCCTATGTACAGGCAGCGGCTCAGAACAACCAAGAATGAACCTAGTCGTTGCTGGTGTACACACAGCGGCTCGAAACAGCTGATAGTGAACCGAGTCCTAGCTAGTGTACAAGTAGCGGCTCTGAACCGTCGAGAATGAACCGAGTCGGTGCTTGTGTACAAGCACCGACTACGAACCGTCGAGAGTGAACCGAGTCGCAGCTAGAGTACATGCAATGGCTCAGAACCACTGAGTGAAGCAAGTCGCTGCCGGTGTACAGGCAGTGGCTAGGAACTACCGAGAGTGAAGCAAGTCGCTGCCGATGTACAAGTAGTGGCTGAAAACCCCGGAGAGTGAACTGAGACGCTGCCGGTGTACAAGGATTGGATCGGAACCGTCGAGAGTGTACCATGTCACAGCTGGTGCACAAGCACTGGCTTGGAACTTTCAAGAGTGAACCGACTCACTGCCGGTCTACAAGCAACGGCTTGGAACCGCCGAGAATGAACCGAGTCACTTTCAGTGTACAAGCAGTGGCTCGAAATCGTCGAGAGTGATCCAAGTTTCTGCCAATGTATAGGCAATGGCTCGAAACCACCGAGAATGAACGGAGTCATTGCTGGTGTACAGGCAGTGGCACGGAATAGCTGAGAGTGAACTGAGTCGTTGCTGGTGTACAGGCAGTTGTCGGAACTGCCGAGAGTGAACCGAGTCGCAGCTAGTGTACAGGCAGTGGCTCGGAACCACTGAGAATGAACTGAATCGTTGCTAGTGTACAGGCAATGGATCAGAACAGCCGAGAGTGAACTCAGTCATTGTCAGTGCATAGGTAGCGGCTCGGAACCGCTGAGAGTAAACCGAGTTGTTGTTGGTGTACAGGTAGTGGCTCGTAACCACTGAGAGTAAACTGAGTCATTGCCAGTGTACCGGCATCACCTCAAAACCACCGAGAATGAACCGAGTGCTGCCAGTGTACAGGCAGCCCTTGGAACCACCGAGAGTGAACCGAGTCACTGGCAGTGTACAGGTAGTGGCTCGGAATAGCCAAGAGTGAACCAGGTCACTACTGGAGTATAGGCAACGCTCGGGACCACCGAGAGTGAACCGAGTCGCTGATGGTCAACTGGCAATGGCTCGATGCTGCCGAGAGTAAAGTGAGTCGTCGTCAGGGTACAAGTAGTGGCTTGAAACTGTTGATAGTTAACCGAGTCGCGGTCGGTGTACAATCTATGGCTCGTAACAACAGAGAGTGAACCAAGTCGCTGCCAGTGTACAGGCAGCGGCTAGGAACCGAGTCGCTGCTGGAGTACTGGTAGTGGCTCGGAACCGCTGAGAGTGAAACGAGTCATTGCTAGTGTACAGATAGTGGCACGGAACCACCAACGGAGAACCGAGTCGTTGTCGATGTATAAACAGTGGCTCGGAACTGTCGAGAGTGAACCGAGTCGCTGCCTAAGTATAGGCAGCTGCTCGGAACTACCGAGAACGAACCAAGTCACCGTCGATGTACAAGCAGTGACTCGAAACTGCTGATAGTGAATCAAGTCGCTGCCGGTGTACAGGTAATGACATGGAACCGTCGAGAAAGAACCGAGTCGCTGCCGGTGTACAGGCAGCGGCTTCGAAACGCCGAGAGTGAATAGTGTTGTTGCCTATTTATAGGAAGAGGCTCAGAACCACTGAGAATGAATCGAGTCGATGTTGGTGTATAGGCTGTGGCTCGTAACCACAGAGAGTGAACCGAGTCGCTGTCGATGTACAGGTAGTGTCTAGGAACCGCCAAGAGTGAACTGAGTCGCTGCTGGTGTACTAGCAGCTACTCGGAACCACCAAGAGTGAACCGAGTCGTTGTTGGTGTACAGGTAGTGGCTCGAAACATCCGAGAGTGAATCAAACCACTGCCGGTGTAGAGGCAGTGGCTAGGAACCGTCGAGACTGAACCGTGACGCTGCCAGAGAATAGGTAACGGCTCGGAACTCCCGAGAGTGTACCGAGTCACTAATGGTGTACATGTTGTCGCTCGAAACTGTTGAGAGTGAACCGAGTCACTGACAGTGTACAGGTAGTGGTACAGAACCGTCGATAGAGAACCGAGTCGCTGCCGGTGTACGAGTAGCGACTCAGAACCAACGAGAGTGAGCTGACTCACTGCTGATGTACAAGCAGTGGCTCGGAATCGCCGAGAATGTACAGAGTCACAGCCATTGTACAGGCAACAGCTCGGAACCGCCAAGGATGAATCGAGTCACTATCGATGTACAGGCAGCGGCTCGGAACCGCTGAGAGTGAACCGAGTCGCTGTCGATGTACAAGTAGTGGGTTGTAACCGTCGAGAGTGGACCGAGTCACTGTTGGTGTACAGGTAGCACCTCAAAACCACCGAGAATGAACCGAGTGCTGCTGGGGTATAGGCAGAGCCTCGAAACCGTCGAGACTGAACCGAGTCACTCCAGTGTACAAGTAGCGGCTTAGAACCATTGAGAGTGATCGAGTCACTACTGGAGTACAGGCAATGGCTCAGAACCACCGAGAGTGAACCGAGTCACTGATGGTGAATAGGTAGTCGCTCGAAGCAGCCGAGAGTAAAGTGAGTCGCCGTTAGGTTACAGGCAGCGGCTCGGAACCGTCGATAGTGAATCGAGTCACTACTGGTGTACAGGCTGTGGCTCATAACCACAACGAGTGAACCGAGTCGCTGCCGATGCACAGGCAACGACTTGGAATCGTTAAGAATGAACCGAGTCGCTGCCTGTACAATGACTCAGAACCACCGAGAATGAACCGAGTCGATGCTGGTATATAGCTGTGGCTTGTAACCATAGAGAGTGAACCGAGTCACTGTCGGAGTACAAGTAGTGGCTAGGAACCGCCAAGAGTGAACTGAGTCGCTACTGGTTTACATGCAGCCGCTCGGAACCACCGAGAGTGAACCGAGTCGTTGTTGGTGTACAAGTAGTGGCCCAAAACCTCTGTGAGTGAATCGAACCACTACCGGTGTAGAGGCGGTGGCTAGGAATTGCCGAGAGTTAACCGTGACGCTGCCGAAGAATAGGTAATGGCTTGGAACTCCCGAGAGTGTACCGAGTCACTGATGGAGTACAGGTTGGCGCTTGAAACTGCCGAGAGTGAATCGAGTCGCTACCGGTGTACAGGCAGTGGTACGGAACCGTCAATAGAGAATTGAGTCACTACCGGTGTATGGGTAGTGACTCAGTACCAACGAGAGTCAGTCGACTCTCTACTGATGTACAAGGAGCGGCTCGGAACCGTCGAGAATGAACCGAGTCGCTGCCGGTGTACAGGCAATAGCTCGGAACCATCGTGAATGAACAGAGTCACTGTCAATGTACAGGCAGCAGCTCGGAACCGTTGAGAGTGAACCGAGTCACTGCCGACGTACAAGCAGTGGCTCATAACCACCGAGAATGAACCGAGTCACTGTTGTTGTACAAGCAGTGCCTCAAAACCACCGAGAATGAACCAAGTGCTGCCGTGGTATAGGCCGTGCTTCGAAACCGCCGAGAGTGAATCGAGTCACTGCTGGTGTACAAGTAGCGGCTAGGAATCGCCAAGAGTGATCGGGTCACTACTAGAGTACAAGCAACGGCTCAGAACCACTAAGAGTGAACCGAGTCGATGAAGGTGAACTGGTAGTGGATCGAAGCCGCCGATTGTGAACTGAGTCACTATCACTGTACAGGCTGTGGCACATAACCATAAAGAGTGAACCGAGTCGCTACTGGTGTATAGGCAGCGGCTAGCAACCGTCGATAGTGAACTGAGTCGCTACTAGAGTACTAGTAGTGGCTCGGAATCGTCGAGAGTGAACCAAGTCGCTGCTAGTGTACAGGCAATGGCATGGAACAACCGATGGAGAATCAAGGCGTTGTCAGTGTATTGGCAGCGGCTCGGAACTATCGAGAGTGAATCGAATCGCTGCCTATGTACAGGCAGCGGCTCGGAACAGCCATGAATGAACCTAGTCGCAGCCAGTGTACACATAACAGCTCGGAACCGTCGATAGTGAACCGAGTCACTGCTGGTGTAAAGGCAGTGGCTTGGAACCGTCGAGAATGAACCGAGTCGCAGTCGGTGTACAGGCATCGGCTACGAACTGTCGAGAGTGAACGGAGTCTTTGCTAGAGTACAGGCAATGGCTCAGAACCACTAAGTGAAGCAAGTCGCTGCCAGTGTACAGGCAGTGGCTAGGAACTGTCGAGGGTGAACCATGTTGCTGTCGATCTACAAGTAGTGGCTCGAACCCCGGAGAGTGAACTGAGACGTTGCCGGTGTACAAGGATTGGCTTGCAACCACCGAGAGTGTACCATGTCACAGCTGGTGTACAGGCAGTGGCTTGGAACTGTCGAGAGTGAACCGAGTCACTGCTGGTGTACAGGCAATGGTTCAGAACTGCCTAGAATGAATCGAGTCACTATCAGTGTACAAGCAGTGGCTCGGAACCGTTGAGAGTGATCCGAGTTGCTGCTAGTGTACAGGCAATGGCTCGAAACCACCGAGAATGAACCCAGTCACGGCCGGTGTACAGGCAGTAGCACGGAACAAATGAGAGTGAACTAAGTCGATGCTGGTGTATAGGCAGTCGTTGGAACTGCCGAAAGTGAACCGAGTAGCAGCTAGTGTACTGGTAGTGGTTCAGAATCGCTGAGAATGAACCGAATCGTTGCCAGTGTACAGGCAACGGCTTCGAACTGTCGAAGTGAACTGAGTTGCTGTCGGTGTACAGGCAGTGGCTCGGAACCGCTGAGAGTGAACCGAGTGGCTGCTGGTGTAAAGGCACTGGCTCGTAACCACTAAGAGTAAACCGACTCACTGTAGGTGTACAGGCATCGCCTCAAAACCACCGAGAATGAACCGAGAGATGTTGGTGTACAGGTAGCGCCCTAGAACCACTGAAAGTGAACGGAGTCACTGTCGGTGTACATGTAGCCGCTCGGAATCGTCGAGAGTGAATCGAGTCACTACTGGAGTATAGGCAACGGCTCGAGACCACCGAGAGTGAATCGAGTCGCTGATGGTGAACTGGCAGTGGCTCAAAGCTGCCGAGATTAAAGTGAGTCACTGTCGGGGTACAGGAAGTGGCTCGAAATTGCTGATAGTGAACAAAGTCGCGGTCAGTGTACAAGCCATGGCTCGTAACCACAAAGAGTGAACTGAGTTGCTGCTAGTGTACATGAAGTGGCTAGGAACCGTCGACAGTGAATCGAGTCGCTGCTGGATTACAGGTAGTGGCTCGGAACTGCCTAGAGTGAACCGAGTCACTACTAGTGTTCAGGCAGTGTCACGGAACCACCGACGGAGAAACGAGTCACTGTCGATGTATAGGCAGCGGCTCGGAGTTGTCGAGAGTGAACCGAGTCTCTGCCTAAGTATAGGCAGCTGCTCAGAACCGCCGAGAACAAATCTAGTCGCTGCCGATGTACAAGCAGTGGCTTGGAACTGCCGATAGTGAACGGAGTCGCTGTCACTGTACAGGCAACGGCTCGAAACCGTCGAGAATGAACAGAGTCGCTGCCGGTGTACATGCAAAAGCTCGGAACCGTTGAGAATGACCCGAGTCGCTGCCAGTGTACAGGCAGCAGTTGAGAAACGCTGAGAGTGAACCGAGTCGTTGCCTATTTACAAGTAGTGGCTCAGAACCAGCGAGAATGAACCGTGTCGATGCTGGTGTATAGGCTGTGGCTTGTAACCACAGAGAGTGAACCGAGTTGCTGCCGGTGTACAGGTAGTGGCTAGAAACCGCCAAGAGTGAACTGAGTTGCTGCTAGTGTACAAGCAGCTGTTCGGAACCACCGAGAGTGAACTGAGTCATTGTTGGTGTACAGGTAGTGGCTCGAAACATCCGAGAGTGAATCAAACTGCTGCCGGTGTAGAGGCAGTGGCTAGGAACCGTTGAGAGCGAACTGTGACGTTGCTAGAGAATAGGTAATGGCTCGGAACTCCCGAGAGTGTACCGAGTCACTGATGCTGTACAAGTTGTCACTCGAAACTGCCGAGAGTGAACTGAGTCGCTGCTGGTGTACAGGCAGTGGTACGGAACCGCCGATAGAGAACCGAGTCGCTGATGGTGTATGGGTAGTGACTCAGAACCAACGAGAGTGAGCCGACTCGCTGTCGTTGTACAAGCAGCGGCTCAAAATAGTCGAGAATGTACTGAGTCAATGCCAGTGTACAGGCAACAGCTCGGAACCACCGAGAATGAACCGAGTCACTGTCGATGTACAGGCAGTGGCTTGGAACTGGTGAGAGTGAATGGAGTTGCTGCCGACGTACAAGTAGTGGCTCATAACCGTCGAGAGTGAACCGAGTTGCTGTTGGTGTACAGGCAGCACCTTAAAACCACCGAGATTGAACTGAGTGATGCCGAGGTATAGGTTGTGCCTCGGAACAGCCGAGAGTGAACCGAGTCACTGTCGCTGTACAAGTAGCGGCTCAGAACCATTGAGAGTGATTGGGTCACTGCTGGAGTACAGGCAACGACTCGGAACCACCGATAGTGAACCGAGTCGATGATGGTGAACAGGTCGTGGCTCGAACTAGCCGAGAGTAAAGTTTTTCGCCGTTAGGTTACAGGCACTGGCTCGGAACAGCCGAGAGTGAACCGAGTCACTACTAGTGTATAGGCTGTGGCTCATAACCACAAAGAGTGAACCGAGTCGCTGCCGGTGTACAGGCAATGGCTCGGAACCGTCGAGAATGAACCGAGTCGTTGCAGGTGTACAGGCAGTGGCTCGGAAACACCGAGTTGTTGCCGGTATACAAGCAGCGGCTCAGAACTACTGAGAATGAACCGAGTCGATGCTGGTGTATAGATGTGGCTCGTAACCATAGAGAGTGAACCGAGTCGCTGCTGGTGTACAAGTTGTGGCTAGGAACCGCCAAGAGTGAAATGAGTCACTGCTGGTGTACAAGCAGCTGCTCGGAACCACTGAGAGTGAACCAAGTCGTTGTTTGTGTACAGGTAGTGGCTCGAAACCTTCGTGAGTGAATCGAACCACTGCCAGTGTAGAGGCAATGGCTAGGAACTGCCGAGAATGAGCTGAGTTGCTGCCGGTGTACAGGAAATGGCTTGAAACCACTGAGAATGAACTGAGTCGCTGTTGGTGTACAGGCAACGACACAAAACAACCGAGAGTGAACGGAGTCGCTGCTGTGTACATCCAATCGTCGGTATTGTCAAAAGTGAACTGTGTCACTGCTAGTGTACTGGTTGTGGCTCGGAATCGTCGAGAGTGAACTGAGTCGATCTCGATGCACAAGCAGCGGCTAGGAAATGCTGAGAGAGAGTCGAGTCACAGTCGGTGATCTTACATTGGCTCGAAACCGACGTCAATGAACCGAGTCGTGGCTATTGTACAGGCAGTGGATCGAAATCACCGAGTGAGAACCGAGTCATTGTCGATGTACTGGCAGTGACTAGGATCCCAGGAGAGTGAACTGAGTCGCTGCTAGAGTACAGGCAATAGCTCGGAATCGTCGAGAATGAGCTGAGTCGCTACCGGTGTACAGGTAGTGGCATGGAACCATCGAGAATGAGCCGAGTTACTGCCGATGTACAGGCAACGGCTCGAAACCACCGAGAATGAACCGAGTCGCCGTCGCTGTATAGGCAGCGGCAAGGAACAGTCGAGAGTGAACCGAGTCGCAGTGGTGTACTTGCAGTCGTCGGAACTGCTAAGAGTGAACTGAGTCGCTGCCAATGTACAGGCAGTGGCTTTGAATCGCTAGAGTGAACTGAGTCGATGTTGGTGCATAGGCAGCAGCTCGGAACCGCCGAGAGAGAACCAAGTTGCTGTCAATGATTTGGAAATGGCTCGAAACCAGCGTGAATGAACCGAGTCGTAGCTATTGTAGAGGCAGTGGCTCAAAACCATCGAGTGTGAACCGAGTCACATCCGGTGTACAGGCAGTGGCTAGGATCCCAGGAGAGTGAACTGAGTCACTGCTAGAGTACAGGCAATGGCTCGGAATCACCGAGAATGTGCTTAGTCGCTACCGGTGTACAGGTAGTGGCATTGAACCGTTGAGATTGAGTCGAGTTGCTGCTGGTGTACAGGCAATGGCTCGAAACCACTGAGAATAAATTGAGTCGCTGCGGTGTACTGGTAGTCGTCGAATTTGCCGTGAGTGAACTGAGTCGCTGCCATAGTACAGGCAACGGCTCAGAACCACCAAGAATGAGCTGAGTCGCTAGCGCTGTACAGGTAGTGGCTTGGAAACATCGAGAATGAGCCGAGTTGCTGCCGTTGAACAGGCAATGGCTCGAAACCACCGAGAATGAACCGAGTCGCTGTCGATGTACAGGTGGCAGCACGAAACAACCGTGAGTGAACCGAGTCACTGCGATGTACTAGCAGTCGTCGGAACTGCCGAGAGTGAACTGTGTCGCTGCCAGTGTACAGGTTGTGGCTCGGAATCATCGAGAGTGAACTGAGTCGATGTCAGTGCACAGGCAGCGGCTCAGAATCGCTGAGAAAGAACCAAGTCGCTGCCGATGATCTGGCAATGGCTCGAAATCGGCGTGAATGAATCGAGTCATAGCTATTGTACAGGCATTGGCTCGGAACCACCATGTGGGAACCGAGTCACTGCCAATGTACAGGCGGTGGCTAGGATCCCAAGAGAGTGAACCAAGTCACTGCTAGAGTACAGGACACTGCTCGGAACCATCGAGAATGAGCTGAGTCGCTACTGGTGTACAGGTAGTGGCTTGGAACCGTCGAGAATGAGCCGAGTTGCTGCTGGTGTATAGGCAATGGCTCGAAACCACCGAGAATGAACCAAGTCACTGTCGATGTACAGGCAGTGGTACGGAACAGTCGAGAATGAACCGAGTCGCTATGGTGTACTAACAGTCGTCAAAACCGAAGAGTGAACTAAGTCGCTGCTAGTGTACAGGCAGTGGATTGGAATCGCTGAGAGTGAACTGAGTTGATGTCGGTGCACTGGTAATGGCTTGGAACCATCGAGAGAGAACCAAGTCGATGCCGGTGATCTGGCAATGACTCGAAACCAGCGTGAATGAACCGAGTCGTAGCTATTGTACAATAAGTGGCTCAGAACCACCGAGAGTGAACCGAGTCACTGCCGGTGTACACACTGTGGCTAGGAACCCCAGAGAGTGAACTGAGTCGTCGCCGAAGTACAGGCAATGGCTCGGAACCCCCGAGAGTGTACCGAGTCACTGATGTTGTACAGGTCGTGGGTTGAAGCTGTCAAGTGTGAACCGAGTCGCTGCCAGTGTACAGGTGGTGGTTCGGAACCACCGACAGTGAGCCGGTTTGCTGTCGGTGTAGAGGCAATGCCTCAAAACCACCGAGAATGAACCGAGTGCTGTCGGGGTACAGGCGGCGCCTCGGAATCGCCGAGAGTGAACCGAGTCACTGCTAGTGTACAAGTAGTGGCTCAGAACCACCGAGAGTGATCCGGGTCATCGCTGGAGTACCAACAACGGCTCAGAACTACCAAGAGTGAACTGAGTCGCTGCCAAAGTACAGGCAACGGCTCGAAACCACTTAGAGTGAAGCGAGTCACTGCCAGTGTATAGGTAGTGGCTAGGAACAGCCAAGAGTGAACCAAGTCGCTACCGATGCACATGCAGTGGCTCAAAACTGCAGAGAGTGAATTGAGTCACTATCGATGTACAATGAATGGCTCAGAAATCCCAACAGTGTATCATGTCGCAGTTGATGTATAGGCAGTGGCTCGGAACTGTCGAGAGTAAACCGAGTCACTGCTGGTGTACAGGCAACAGCTTCGAACAGCCGAGACTGAACTGTGTCACTGTTGGTATACAAGTTGTGGCTCGGAACTATCTAGAGTGAGCCGAGTTGTAGCCAGTGTACAGACAACGGCACAGAACAACCGAGAGTGAATTAAGTCGATGCTGGTGTAAGGGAAGTCGTCGGAACTGCCGAGAGTGAACTGAGTCATAGCTAGTGTAGAGGTAGCTACTCAGAACCGATGAGAATGAACTGAATCGTTGCTAGTGTACAAGCAATGGCTCGGAATTGCCGAGAGTGAACTTAGTTGCTATCGGTGCACAAGCAGCGGCTCGAAACAGGCGAGAGTGAACCAAGTCGTTGCCGGTTTACAAGCAGTGGCTCGTAACCACCGAGAGTGAACCGAGTTGCTGCCGGTGTACAATCAGCGCCTCAAAACCACAGAGAGTGAACCAAGTGCTGTCGGTGTACAGGCATCTCCTCGGAACTGTCGAGAGTGAACCGAGTCGTTGATGGTGAATTGGTAGTGGCTCGAAGCCGTCGAAAGTAAAGTGAGCCACCGCTTGGGTACAAGTAGCGGCTTGGAACTGCTGAGAGTGAACTGAGTCATTGCTGGAGTACCGAAAACGGCTCAGAACTATCGAGAGTGAACCGAGTCGCTGCCAAAGTACAGGCAACGGCTCGAAACCACTGAGAGTGAAGCGAGTCGCTGCTAGTGTACAGGCAGTGGCTAGGAACTACCAAGAGTGAACCAAGTCGCTGCTGATGCACAAGCAGTGGCTCGGAACTGCGGAGAGTGAATTGAGTCACTGCTGGTGTACAACGAATGGCTCAGAACTGCCGAGAGTGTATCGTGACGCACTTGATGTATAGGCAGTGGCTGGGAACTGTCGAGAGTGAACCGAGTCACTACTGGTGTACAAGCAACAGCTTGGAACAGCCGAGACTGAACAGAGTCGCTGTTGGTATACAAGCTGTGGCTTGGAACTGTCTAGAGTGAGCCGAGTTGTAGCCGGTGTACAGACAACGGCACGGAACAACCGAGAGTGAATTGAGTCGATGCTAGTGTAAAGGAAGTCGTCGGAACTGTCGAGAGTGAACTGAGTCGTAGCTAGTGTAGAGGTAGCTACTCAGAACTGCTGAGAATGAACTGAATCGTTGCTAGTGTACAGGCAACGGCTCGGAATTGCCAAGAGTGAACTTAGTTGCTATCGGTGCATTGCCAGCGGCACAAAACAGCCGAGAGTGAACCAAGTCGCTGTCGGTTTGCAGGCAGTGGCTCGTAACCACCGAGAGTGAATCGAGTTGCTACCGGTGTACAAACAACGCCTCAAAACCACAAAGAGTGAACCAAGTGCTGTCGGTGTACAAGCATCTCCTCGGAACCGTAGAGAGTGAACCGAGTCGTTGATGGTGAATTGGTAGTGGCTCGAAGCCGTCGAAAGTAAAGTGAGTCACCACTTGGGTACAAGTAGCGGCTCGGAATTGCTAAGAGTGAACCGAGTCGCTGCCTGTGTACAAGCAGTGGCTAGGAATAGCCGAGAGTGAACCGTGTCGGTGCCAAAGTACCGGCAATGGCTTAGAACTACGAGAGTGTATTGAGTCGCTTATTATGTATAGGTTGTGGCTCGAAACCGTCAGGAATGAATCGAGTCGCTGCTAGTGTACAGGTAGTGGCACGGTACCGTCGATAGAGAACCTAGTCATTGCCAGTGTACAGGCAGTGGCTCAGAACCAACAAGAGTGAGCCGAGTCACAACCGTTGTACAAGCAGCGGCTCGGAAATGCCGAGAATGAACCGAGTCGCTGCCGGTGTACAAGAATTGGCTCGGAAACACTGAGGGTGAACCGAGTTGTTGCCGATGTACTGGTAGTGGCTCGGAACCACCGAGAGAGTACTGAGTCCCTGCCGGTGTACAAGCAAAGGCTCAGAATAGCCATGAATGTGTCGTGTCACTGTAGGTGTGCAGGCAGTGTCTAGGAACAGCCGAGAGTGAACCGAGTCACTGCAGGTGTACAGGTGTAGACACCCCAAATTTCTAGTTTTGCAGGATAAGGATGTGGTGGCTGAGCTCTAACCCTATCAAGGCCCTTTTAATTCATGGAAACCCAATTGGGCCCATGAAGGCCCACTTAGGCCCATTGAGCCCTATTTGAGCCCACTTGGGCATACAAGACCTATTTAGGCCCA
>JAMKQA010018039.1:0-11636 GCA_024699735.1 Posidonia australis | reverse complement strand
TAGAGTATCCAAAACTACCCTCAAGTGCAAGGCGTGAGTCTCAACATCAGGAGAATAGACCAGCATGTCATCAACAAAAACCACAACGAACTGGTCCAGAAAAGGGCTGAAAATCCTATTCATCAGATCCATGAACGCAGCTGGTGCATTAGTCAAGCCAAAAGGCATGACCATGAACTCGTAATGCTCGTACCGCGTCCGGAAAGCAGTCTTCTGAATGTCTGGGTCTCGAATCCTCAACTGGTGATACCCTGACCTTAGATCAATCTTCGAGAACACCGATGCAAACTGCAACTGGTCGAACAGGTTATCAATGCTGGACAGGGGATACTTGTTCATCACCGTGATCTGGTTCAACATTCGATAGTCTATACACAGTCGGAGCGAACCATCTTTCTTGCTAACGAACAAGACAAGCGCTCCCTACAGAGACGCACTCGGCCTGATAAACCCCTTGTCCAGCAACTCCTGCAACTGAGTCTTGAGCTCTTGCAATTTTGCTGGCGCCATGTGATAAGGACGCTTCGACACAGCACCAGAACCAGGGATTAGATCGATCGAGAACTCTACTTCCCTGTGAGGTGGCATACTAGGCAAATCGTCAGGGAAAACGTCGGGATATTCACAGACCATAGAGATGTTTTGAACACCCAACTCAGGAGATGTGGAGGTAACTATACTGACTAGATACCCCACACAACCCCTAACCAAAGACTTATAAGCCTTCATAGCTAAAATGACAAGCTTAAGCTCACCTTGACACCCACCTTGCACAAAGAAAGACTCATCCTCGGGAGACCCAAAATAAACTCTCCTCCGAGCACAGTCGATCAAAGCAGACTGCTGCGCCAACCAATCCATGTCGAGTATCACATCGTACTCCTACATGTTCATCATGATCAGGCTAACGTCGAACTCTCTGCCATTCAACGTCAAGTCGACAGACTGTAGATACCTCCATGCAAAACTGTGCTCCCCCAGCGGCGTCACCACTCTGAGATGAAAGGCTAGTCGAGCTGGTCTATCTCCCAACTCCGTCGCAAAAGACTCAAAGATAAAGGAGAAAGAACTCCCTGAGTCAAACAGCACTTTGGCCATCCGGCCAGCCACAATAAAAGAACCTGATGGCCAAACAACACTACACTACACATCCATTCAATCAAGCAGATGTCCAGATTATAAGGAGATTACAACATATCTCAAAGGGCTACAGAACTAACTATTCATCCTTACCCTCAACAACATCTCCCGAAGACCCAGCACCTGGAGCTGCGATGGTGAACACCCGTCCCCTAGTCGGCTGCTGCGGTGCGCTTCCTGCCTTCTTAGGCGATTCCGGACAAGATCTCTGAACGTGTCCCGCCTTCCCACAATTATTGCACACCACAAGAGCTGAAGTCCGCCTAGAATGAGGGCAATATGCAGCGAAGTGGCCCACCTGACCACAGTTGAAGCACTGGTTCCCACCAGAAGCACTGGACCCTGTCTGACTGAAGCCAGCTCCGCTACCCCTAGGAAAACTTTTGCCGGCCTGCAGAGGAAACACTAGACCTCGCCTTCTGCTTCTTCTCAGGGCTACCCAAATTGCTGGCACTTGGAAGACCGGAGAAAGAGAACCGGGAGGTAAAAGAAGACTTACCCTTCCCTTTGGGACGACTCTCCAGAAACTTCTAATGCTCTGCCTCGAAGCGGTAAGCCATCCCAACCATGTCCTCCTCAATGTGGCACCTACATCCCATCACCTTCACACGTAGCCCAGGGCATCTAGAAACCTCTGCGCTTGCTCTTCCTCAGACTCATAGGCAAGAGCAAAGCGTTCCAGCCGAGCGAACTCAGTCTCATACTTGAGCACCGACATCGTGCCCTACTCCAGACTCCTGAAATCTCGACGAAGCTGCTCCGTCACATGAGCGGGAAAATACTTGTCATAGAAGGCTGCCTTGAAATCCTTCCATTGGATGCTAACAGTGACTGAGTCCAGGAACTTCAACCGCCTCACAGACCTCCACCACCTATCTGCCTCACCATCCAGCAGGTAGGTCGCCAACCGCACCCAATGCTCCTCTAGGCACGCCAAGCTCTCCAGCATCTTCACCACCTTCTCTAGTCAGGCCTCGCTCTCCTCAGCACTGACATTGCCCTTGAACAACGGCGGACGAATCTTCGTGAACTAATTCAGCCACAGGTCACCCGACAGTCCACTGGCACTACTCTTGCTGAACGCATGGGAAATCTCGTGTGCAAAGCTCTTTAGTTCTGCACGAACTGCCTTCCATCCGCCTACGTCCTCTCGGGACTCAGTCTCCACGACAGGAGCCTTGCCCTTACGACCACGAGGTAGCATCCTACCTGAGAAAGGCAAAGTACCTAGACAAAGCAACAACCAGAAAACCATGGCGAAAATTAGGTGCAGACCCTACCATGCATGCAAAACCTATGGAGTCTCTAGACCGAACACCCTAGGTATAGTACAACCTAGTGAACCTAGAGCTCTGATACAAGATCTGTCACGCCCCAAATTTTCCACAATAATTTAAACAAATTAAATTACGGGAAAATTAAAGCTAAACAGTAAATATCAAACTATCATGAAACCTGTGTGTGCAGCTAGGGGACTCCGATCTATATGCACTATGCTAAACCAATTGCATGTCTGCACCTGCAAACCAAAACCACAAGGAAAAAGCATGAGTGACCAAAGTCACCCAGTACGCACCCCACGAAAACCACGGAAAACAAAACTATAACCATTTTCCTTTTAAACTCATTTCGCAAACCATTTTCTCAAAACCTCATAAATCAGACCCACACTGGCCAAAACCACAAACCAGGGCTCTACTAGCCCAAAGCCACAAGCAAAGGCCCTCAATGGCCAAAACCACACACAATGAGTCGAGATGCCCGGCGCCAAGCAACCTAACTCTGGCCACATGCAGCCCACTGAGGAGCGACCCCAGCGTTCTGCACTGCCATGGTGACGGCCACCCTATGCAGGAGCGTTCACTGTCCCGCGATTCCCCTCTCTCAGGAGAACCCTCAAAAGCCAACCCCGCCCTAGGAAGGCTGTCCTGTCTCTCAGGACGCTACCAGCTACAGGGCACGTGTCCCACCTGCACTGGCCACCACAAGGTATGTCTCCTCACGGCATCCTCCACACACGGTGCTCAGGAGGGAGTGTCATACCTCCACACCCAACAACACCCGAGCCTCAGTGCTCACAGCGACAACAGGAGTATCATACCTCCCCGTCATGCCACAAGACACCTCAACCCGTGGACCACAACCCTAGCCTTGAGACAACAGTCAAGGAGTCTCAAACCTTTAGGACCCGACGCGCCTCAGCCTCAGGTATCTCGGCCCCCAACCTCAACCAGGGAGTCGTTCCTGACCACCCGAGAATGTCGTCACATTCCCTGGTCCCGACGACACAGTCCCACACTGTCTCGGCCCGCACACAGAAAACCAGGAAAACATTTTCCAAAATAGGCCAATTATTTCCTTGAAATCCATTTTCCAAATCATTTTCATATCTTTTGAAAATTCTTCCAAAACCTTAGCAAAACGGCGCATCAGGTGTCCCGGGAGACCACCACTGATGGCCCACAATCCCCTCTCATAGGGACAAAACACAGTAATCCAGAAAGCCATCGAAAAACACACTTGCAAACTCATTTGGGCCCAGAATCGACATGCCGAAATCAAGTTCGGTATGCCGAAAACACCTACTTCGGTAGGCCGATCTGAATCGGTCAACCGAATCAGGTCAACAGTCAACACTCAAGCCAAATTCGCTACACCGTCCAATAACGGATGACCGAAACTCGACTAGAGGACCTAAACAGATAGAAAAATGATATGTCGAGCGGAATCGGTGTACCGAAATTCCCTGATTTGGTATGCCGAAACCAAAAAACGACCCAAACCCTATCGTCCAAAATAGCCCCAACTGGGACATCCGATCGGACCCCTTAAAATAACACCAAAAATCTTGCATAAAACATATGGTGTAGACCCTCGAGTCTACTCCAAAACCCAACAAACAAAACTAAAATCCATTCATCATGCATCAAGATATAAAATCACAAAGGCAAGAGGGTCAAAACAACCCAAAACGCAACCACCGGCATAAATGCCCATAAATGCTTCATAAATATACAATAAATCACAGTAAATTCTAGGAAAGTAAACTTACTTAAATTCCATGCAATCCTAACATTTTCTACCAATTTCATGCTCTCTATTACATAAGGTGGAGATGGATACTTGAAAACGCCTCCGACAATTCTCGGCCAACTCCGGCGAACTTCGACGACCACGGCCTCACCACGACCACGGGAGCACGCCACGCAAGCTCCGTGCACCACTCTGAGCAACCACAGCCCTTCGCTTCACTCCCTAGATCTCTCTCTCTCTCGCAAAGCGTGCGATGGAAGAACAGGGGAAACAAGGGAGACGAGTGGAAAGGAGGAGGGAAAAGGTGAAGGAAGGAGAAGGAAGAGTGGGGAGGAAGAGAAAGAAGGTGGGGGAGGAAGAGGGATGCGTCGTTGAGGATGAAGGGAAAGGAAGAAGAAGGAATGAGGAGATGTCGATGGAGACGGAGGAGAGCGGTGCGGCTTATAAAGCCTGCGCCCGCAGTAGTTGAGAATGTGCCCACCTACGCGTCTTAGCCACCGACACACCGCACGGGCAACCAACCACTCCGCCCAACCACCGGCCACAACTAACAGCCCACACATGCCAGCCCCATAGGGACCCCACACTTGGGCCCTACATGGACCCACACTCAGGCCCCACACGCACAGTGCCACAATGCACAGTGCCAACCACGCA
This sequence comes from Posidonia australis, assembly GCA_024699735.1. Taxonomy (NCBI): domain Eukaryota; kingdom Viridiplantae; phylum Streptophyta; class Magnoliopsida; order Alismatales; family Posidoniaceae; genus Posidonia; species Posidonia australis. Next base: position 6,806 of record JAMKQA010018039.1, on the reverse strand, counting down.
CAGGGACACGCAAATAGAAGCCAGCCCACGATGCCCAAGGTCAAAAACACAAAACCACACAACGGGCCTCGGAACAGTAACACCTGTCTAGGAATAAAATTCATAAAAATGTAAATAATTACAAAATGAATTTTTCGAGTGTTACACTTGTACTAGACTAGTTTGTGATGATGGTTTGGGCATTCGACGCCTTGCAGATATGTATCACTTATTCAAGATTAAAAGCTGCTGGGAATTCTTTTTGCTTTGCAAAAAAAAAAAAAAAAGCTACTGGAAATTGTTGTTGAAGGAATCCAAATGGAGCATTTATTGTGCAACGAAATACAATATTGGGAATGTATGTTGGTACACGTCTCCTCCCTCCTTTGCATCTACTCGTTGGAAGTCTTTGATGGAGGCTATGCCCTGGGTAATTTCTAATTCCCGTTGGCTCATTGATAAGGGTGATGCTTCTTTTTGGATGGATAAGTGGCTTAATGATGGTATTATTTTCAATTGGATGAAGTATTATCCTTACTCTGATTTGGGTGCCAAGGTTGGAGATGTGTTTTTTCACAGTGATCTTTTCAAAGACCAGGTTGGAGGTACGCCTTTGGCCCTTCAGAATATGTGGGACTTTTTTAGTACAATGGAGGTTAATTATGAGGGAGAGAGTGACAAACTCATTTGGATGCCGGTTTCTGATGGTTTGTTCTCTATTAAATCAGTCTGGTCCATCATCTCTACCATGTGTTCATCCAACAACAGATGGAGATGGATTTGGTCTACAATTGTGCTTATTAAGTTCTCTATTTTCCTTTGGAAGATTGTGGGGGGGTTGTTTCTGTGGATGCTTGTATTCAATCTAAGTCTGTGCATTACGTATCTAAGTGCAATTGTTGTGTGGATGCCAGTATTGAATCTTTGGATCACTTACTTCTTCATGGTTAGTTGGCTTCTAATATTTTGTCCTTCTTTGGCAAGCTTTTCCGTATGCAGATGTATCGGAATATTCATGATACCATCTTTGCATGGCAGGAGAGGAAACAACTCTCTTGCTATAGATGTGCTTTAGTGGGATTTCTGCCAGGTTTTATTTGTTGGCACATAAGGAGGGGGCTTGGCTTCATCATCACAAGTTATACTCATGTTTTCAGGATCTGCCTAGGGAGCTTAGAGGCATTTGTGGGTTGTTCCTACTATACGTACTAGAGGGGGTACAGGTTAGTCTTTTTCTCCTCTTCTTTTTCCCAAGGGCATGGGTTTTGGATAGGAGTTTTTTCAAACTAGCCATTGAACTGGTGATTGATGTGCCCATATCCTCTATCGAGGTGTATCATTATTTTCTATATGCCCGTTCCTTTTGGTAATTAATAAAAAAAAATTCTTTCATTGTCGAAAAAAAAACACATAGTGTGTCAAAACTATTCCCACCACAATAAGAAACAATATAATGATAGAATAAATGATATATTAAAAGGTATTAAAAGATATTTTTAATTTGATAGTTAAAAGAAAACTGTTATTTTCCAACATTCCCCCCTAATTCAAAATTATCTTTAAGATGTAAAACAAACAAAAGAAAAGAAAGTAAACTCTCTGGACTTTAATACTATGCATTGGGTGAAGGCATTTGGCTGATTTGAACCTTCACTTAGTGTATGTAAATTTACATTTGAAAGCAGTCATAGTGGACTACACCTTGAAGTAGGTCTTTTCTATTAAATTTCAATGTACTACACACATAATACACACTACATCTTTTGATTCTCTAGGTAGCACATTATGACCTTGTGCTTGTATCAATTTTCATGAGTGCTTTAGAAGATAGCCCTTTGATCCTCAAAGTCATAGCCCTATGATCGCATTCAGTATAGGTGAATCTCCAAGGGTAATCTGTAATACATTACTCTACCACATAGGCTACAATTCAATCCTATTTTATTACAGCTCAAGCATTGTCTATCATCTTAAGGATAAGATTAGAGTGGCACTCCATAATTTCAATACTATGTCTCTGTGGCAATAGATTTTTCTTGATGGATATTTCATTACACGAGACTTTTTATGGGCTTATGTCCCATCCCCCTCAATGAAGATATAATAAAATTCTTAGATAAGTCTTTAGTCAAATGATCTACCAAGTTTTCTTTAGATTTCACATGTTCAAGTGAAACAACTACAATAGACATGTAATGTCTAATTGACTTATGTCTCAACTTTTTATGTCTATTTAATTTTTCATTTGTGTTAGCTCTATTGACAAAGGCAATACATGCAATATTATTACAATGAACAAAAATTAATGGCATAGGATTAGACACATTAGGGAAGTCTAACAATAATCTTCTAAGTCAATCAACTTCTACACCAGCTGGTCTAATGCTATAATTTCTGCCTCAATTGTTGACCTAGAAATTAAAGTTTGTTTTGAAGATTTCCATGAGATAGCTCTACCTCCTACAAGGAAAGCATAATCACTAGTATACTTAACTTTAGTTGAAGTAAGAGTCCAATTAGCATCACAATAGGCTTCTAGAATTTCAAGATTACTAGAATAATGTAGCATATAATCACTTGTGGCTTTTAAATAAGAAAATACTATATTTATAGCTTCCCAATGTTTCTTACTAGGATTTATAGTATATCTACTTAAGATATTTACAGCACATGTAATATCAAGTATTGTGCAATCAGGGTTGGACGCACATATAGGTTGGGTGACGCACGAGCCTCACCATAATTTTGAAAATTTAAAGGATAATATAAAATTTAACCAATCTAAAAAACAAGATGCCTTACCCAGCTCACCAGTCCTAAGTATTTGAAGCCATCGAAGCCTGGATTCTCGCAAACCCATATTCTCAAATTCTCAAGGAAGAGCAACGGCAAGGAAGTTAAGCAGGAGTAGTGACGAGAAACTATGGCTGGTCAGTGCCTCGACAGTTGTCCCAGTCTGAGTTTGCTCCTCCTCAATTTTCTACTCCTCTGTCCTTAATACATGATCCACAGATCAGATCCTCACGAACACGAAGTTGAAGTCACATCAGCACACTGCACACCTACATGCTTGCTAAGAGCATAAGGTTGGACTGTTGAGAGTGTTGCCTTGGTTTTAATTTTAAATTTTTATCATTTCATGATTTATTGATTTGGATTTTGGTTTGAGGTCTAGTCTTACATGAATATACTGGTAGTGGCCACTAGTTTCGATCCTAGCTGTCAATATTTTTTGTTTTTGTATACATTATATGTTGTTGCATTGTAATATGAGTAAACCTCATATGTTGTTGTATTCTAATATGCCTAACATTTTTTGTGGCCAAGATTATATGTGGTTTTCGTTTTTTTTGTCTCATATGGTGTTGTATTCTAATATATTAATCTTTCTATGTGCATTCTGACTCCTGATTGTTACAAAGTAATTGCAAAAAGAAAGGAAAGATGACAACCAACAAGACCAACAAGACCATAACTTAAACAAACTTTGTCTGCCTTTGTGGATTTATTTTATCTTCGTACTTTACATACAAAGGGTTAATTGTTTTCTTTAGCTTAACCAGGGCTCCATTTGAATTAGTTCAAGTTAACCAAAATTATATTTTATAAAGTGTTGTAATGTTCATATTTTTGATCCTTTTTTTTCTAGCAGTTGTGTTATTATAATATTGTGGTAATTGATTCATCTTCATCAAACAACAAACGACAAGAAGGTATGTATCCGTACACATCTATTGGTATGTGCAACATGTTTGATTTAACTTGTTTTTTGTTTATTTAGTTTTCTCTTTTTTATTTGTGTAGTTATATTTTACAAATAGTGATGGACAAGTATTTGATTAAAGGACCCAAAAAAAGAACTTTTGAACAATCATCCGTTGGAGACAAACCCATTAATAATGAGACACTTTCTTCAAGTTCGAAGAAAATATCACTAGAATTTAATCTAAAAGAATTGATTTCTGATCTTCGTTTGAGACCACAAATAGCCAGTTATGATGTGAATGAGTGTGACAAAATTAGATATGCATATCTCAGTAGAGCTCTATGTCAACCAAAAGGTCATGCATTTTCATACACAAACTTTGGTGGGAAGCGTCGTCGTTTCTATAGATATCTCATTTTCTCATTTCCCAGAGTTTATATAGGATAGGAAACTTTAGGCGTCCCAAATTACAAGACTAAGGAACTATAACATATTTTCTAGATTTTCCATGATTTCTTCAAAGACATTCTTGATTTTACTTGATTCAAAGTCATTAGCTGTGACAAAGCCACTCGAACTAGTGATAGGTACAAGTCCCTTGAACATTTTCGATGTAAGATAGACAGCTATGGCAGAGCTAACACTCTCCCCATACTCAAATTGGTGGCAGATTTGAGTATTTTGATCTTAAAAAAGATGTTTTTATGATTTTATGAAATTTCTAAAGTATTTTCTGGACTTTTAATGTAACTTTATGGAATATGATAAAAGATAGGGGATAAGATGTAAAAAGAACATGATGGTGCCAGTGTGATAGGCGATGGGCCTCGTTTCCAATTAAGAAGGCAACAAGCTCGTCGCCTATCTAAACGGCAACGAAATGTCATGACGCCACAATCACAGGCAACAGACATCTTGGAAATCCCTCTCCTCATTGTTTGTCATCCTACGCCTTAATATGATATATAAGACATTTATAAATATTATCATGATTTTTCCCATAATTATTGTAATTTCTATAATTTTCCAACATATATGCATATCATATAAATCTTTATAAATGCCAAATAATTCCAAACAATTATTGAAATTCAGATGACTTGATAATTAATATTACTTATCTTTGTTTTACCAATAATGTTTTTATGATAAGTTATCACATTGTAATGTTATAGCTTACATTTAATCCAAGATAATGCTAAAAAAACTAAAGATAATATCCAAAATATCTAAATGATTGCCAATCTATTTTAAATCAAATATATCCTTGATTTTAAATTGATTTTTTTCGTAATTATTGAAGATTTAAAATTTTCAAATTTGATTTACTTAACCTTTTAAGTTTAAATTGAATTTGGAATCTTTTATTACGAAGATGAGTTTAAGTCAATGACTTGGTTGTTATTTGCTAATAGATTTGCAAGAAGATATTTTAGGATCTTAATTTTCAAATTTTTGCCTTTTTAGATTCGATGCATGCTGACGTGGCAGATTGCATGCCATTCAACTACTGATTCACCGCATGTAGTGAGTTTGGGATCTTCAGCCTTATCGCCTGTCTAAGTGGCAACGCAATAATCCTATCGCCAGTCATATAAGCGACGAAATGTAAATTGTTTTTGCTATTTTAATGAGTTTAATCTTGACCATTGACCCTCCAGTCATCCTTCGTGAGATCTAAAGCCACCAAACTCTACAAATAGACCCCCTAGGTCAAGAGTTTGAAAGGAGGCATAGTAGAAATCCTAGGAGCCAGTTTGAATCCCAAGAGAGAGAGAGAGCCTCCAGCCCCTCCTCTATTATGTCCAAGTCCTCCATGACAATTTAGATCCTAGAGATCATTGCTATCCAATAGCCTAAGCACATTTCGGAGCTCCGTCAGGCCTCCACTTCATCCACTCCACAGCATACGAGGGTGAAGGGAGTATCTTCCAATTTTATTGCATTTTTCTTACATAAATCCATTGCATGATAAAGAATAGCTATGGCATATGCATGCGGGGACAATCCCTGGGAAGGATATTACATAGCACGATGACGTTGTTGGACGACATCCTATTGTCGATCCAATGAACCAAGAATCCTCATCCATTCATCATCATCTCCCACAAGGTACCTTGTCAATCGACAAAAGCAAATCAGCAAGTGGTGATCACAATTGGTCATCAATGTAAGTGGACACGATGATAAATCTACAACACACCCTCAAAATCCATCTATAGAAAATTAGCGATCACTATGGGATCAGTTTGAGCCAACTCCCGTGCTACGTATGTATTCATTTCCCTCTTCAATTATTTTCATTTTGTAGATCTAGGTGTAGTTTTCGATTTGGAATTCATGCATTTAGGATTTCATGGTGCCCAAACCTTTCTTTGTTTGTTTTTCTTAACGATAACAGGCCAGTAACTCATGCTGCTAGTAGAAACAACGCTGAGTGCCGTTGCATAAGAGGCAATGACATATATTGATGCCAGTTCTAAAGGCGACGTGCAATTATTAGGGCCTTTTCATTGTAGATCATCTGCATTTTATTTGTTTGTGTCGTTTTTTTGAGATCTACAATAGTCTACAAAAACAAAATCAAAATTTGAAATTCAAAAATCAAATTTCAAGTTTGAAATTTGATTTTTTTTTTAAAATCACATATACTTGTATTTTCGGTTCTTTAATGGTTTCTAGGATTGTTTTCTGTCCACCAATAGGGTGGAAACTAATTGGATTATAGTAAAGTTAAAGTTCCTTAAGGATCTTTATCTAGTTTGAACAATCAAGTCGAGTGAATTGGGCCAGTGCAAGTCACTCTCCCATGCTCTATGTTTGGTTGTGATTACTAGATTAGGGAACTTAAGGTGTTCTAGGGGCATATTTTTGACTCTGTCTCTCTCCCTAAGTCAGTAATATACCCTAGTAGGTACTTGATACTTTATTGTTCTCGGTTTATTAATTGTGTTTTTGTAGTTCGCTAGGACCGACTTTAACCATGCCGGCGAGGAGGTTCCGCAAACGAATGCGAAATCGGTCGGCAAAATCACGTCGAAAAAGCAAAATAAAACGGAGTCGCCACCTAGTCTATTATGGAAGACAAGGAAAACCAAAACATGAAATAAATCATGCAAAA
>JAMKQA010018038.1:0-21325 GCA_024699735.1 Posidonia australis | reverse complement strand
TATATATATATATATATATATATATATATATATATATCGTGACCATGCCCATCTAGGAAGTTGGCGCGGAGGGTGACAAGGAAGGACGCTACAACCATGCCAGAAGGCAAAGGTGCAAGATAAGCTAAAACAAAATCGGAGTCGCCACCTAGTCTTTTAAGGGAAAGACGAGGAAAACCACAAACACAGATGACTGCATATGATACACATGGAAAGGCTAAATGTCTATAAACCAGAGAAAGGGTAAGGATTCCTGTTACGTATGGGGAATGTATTAGACACCCTCGTGCACCCGAGAAACTCAGTCTTCCTAGCCTGATTTGCTTGCTAAGGGATGAACGCAAATGAATGCATGCTAAGCTTAGATTGTATTCTAAATCATGCTAATATGAATGTCTGGTCATGACTAGATGGATGTGCAAGATGTATGTAAAAATTGCAAAGAAATCCACACGAAATGACTGAATAACAGAACATGAAATGACAAAGAAAATCACATGAAATGATGATATTTTAGAAGAAAATGATCTGAGAAATCATACCAACACCAAAGGACTCAAAAATGGGATCAACTCAAACCATCAGAACCATGTAAAATGTCATAGAAATCAATATGGGAAAATTGCAAAGAAGTCCACGTAAAATGGCAAATTGGTGACATATCAAGGAAATCACATGAAATGACGATGTTTTTGAAGAGAATGGTCCATGAAACTAGACCAACATCAAGAAAATCGAAAATAGGATCAACCCAAATTGTCGTAATTAGGGAAAATATCATAAAAGTCAACAAGGGGAAAATAACCCGTAATTGGGCTAATGTGGGCCTTTAGGTCAATTAATGTATGCCCTCGGACAATGAAATCCAAATCAAATTGTAAAAATCCAAAAATGCATAATAAAGGGAATCAAATCGAATGTCAAACGAAAGAATCTAAAAACGAATTGTAGAAAAATCCACGGAAAATCACATGAAATGCAGGCTTTACTCAAAATGGATGAAATGATATGCAAGTGTAATGAAAACTATGCAAAATGCACGAAAATGTACCTAATTATGTAAAGGATGTTGAGGAATGATTTAGACAGGAATTATGCATGACTCAGTGCAAAACTAATATGCATGTGCATGAATTGATGGCACGAGGGCAATTGAGTAATTTCACGTGGCTAAATGTGAAAAATGTGTGTATGCACATGATGCATGGTCTAGATATATTCAAAACATATGTAAAATGTCAGGAAAATGTTATTTACAAGAAAACATGATAGAAACAAGATTTTAAATACGGAAAATGATGTAAACATGAAAAATGATAAGTATAGGGACTAAAGTGTAAAACTCACAATAGGTTCACTTAGGGAATCTTACAAAAATTAGAAAAATAGAAAACTATTACACAAATTAAGGTGAAAGATATGTTGATGAAAAAGAAAGGATGTTGAAAAATCAAGTGGCAATTTTAAAGGGGTCTTGGGCGAGAGTGCAAAATCCGCGACAAAGGGAAAATCATGATTAAAGTGTGTTCAGAAACTTTTATCTTAATGTTAAAATGTTGAATTAAAAGAAAATGTAGTATTATCGTGTGAGATGTGTGAAAATTATATTTTAGTAATTTTATGAAAGTTTGGGATTTAATGTGCGAAATTTACATAAAATGTACAAATGTGACCAAAATGTGAAATCAGAAATCCTTTTACATTACAAACATGATTTTTAGATGAAAACTTTATTCAAGTGATAAATTACAAATACACATATGATCAAAAAAGGTGAAAAATACCAAAAATGTGTGTTAAAGCAGTTAAAAGCCTAATCAATGAATTTAAAATTAATCCAAGGGCCTGGATGTGGATTTCCCACCCTTAATGACTGTATTTTATGAATTCAAGGGATTACATGCAAAGTTCTAGGGTTTAAATGTATTGAAAATTAAGTTTTTATGATGTTCAATGTAATTACAAAATCTTTTAAGGTTCTGAATGCAAATTTCACAAAGAAAGTTCATTTTAAAAAGCTCTAGGGGCAAAATATAAATTTTCAGGACTTAATTGTGAAGAAAACATAATCTCATGGACATAATTGTGGAAAAACAAACTTTTGTAGAACTGAAAATGGGATTAAGATTAAGTAGGGTAGAACATGCAATATTTACAGTAAAACAATGGAAACACAATTTTAATTGAAAAATACAGGGGCCAAAGCAGAAAATCCTAGGATCTAATTGCAATGTTTTGAAACTAGAGAAATTTTGACAAAAAAAAGACTTAAAATCTATCAGCCATCGAAGATCGCCGGCGGCGACGGCCATTCGAAGATCGCCAGCGACGACAGTCTAGGAGGTCCATCTGGGCTTTCTCAGCGGCTGACCGGCGTTCCAAGGGGAGGATAAGATGGGGAAGAGATCCCCCGACGTCGATCGAGCTCTCGACGGCTGGAATGTGTCGTCGATCCCCCTGTCGACGTTCTTCCCTTGCGACGGTGCTAGGACGTCGGCGATTCTAGAGGCGGTGGCTCGGCGAAGTGAGGATCGAAGGAGCTTCGAGGAGTCATGGCGAGGCTCTAGGGAGTCGCGGGCAAGGCTGGAATGGCCTAGGGTGCTTTCCTTGTTGCAGGCTTCGGCGAGACGGCCTGTAGACTTTGAGGAAGGCGTTGCAGAGATGGAGACGGTCACGTAGGGTCCGGAGAACCTTTTGAGGGGCACGAGGAAGCTTCTGGAGGCGGCGTTTTGAGCTGGGAATGGTCGGGGACCCTCACTCGATCAGTGGGTTCATTGGTGGCGATCGACGGTTGCAGGGGTGGCGACGGTGTTCCCTCCGGCCACGGGAGGCTAGGGAAGCCTTTCTTGAGCGAGGGAGGCTCAGGGAGGAGGAAAAGGGAGATGGGGGAGAGGCACCAGGGGCCTCATCCGATTGAGAGGCCACGAGCCTCATCGAAGTTGGTAAACCCACCACTGGAGGGGACGATGATGACACATAAGGGGTGTTAATCCCCACGAAACTCAACTAGAAGGCTCGGAAGGACTCTACAGAACCAAAGGAACATGAGTCAAAACTAAAAGGGGGAAAAATACCTAGGGATGGGGCTGTCCTCCCATGCCGATGGTGACGTCCTCCGGGCGGTTGCTCTGGCGACGGTGGTTGCAGGGACTCTGGGTTGCAAAAGGGATTGGATGAGGTATTGAGTTGGGGTTTTCTTGTGGGGGAATTCCTTTGGGTTTCGTAGGTCAACTGGGTTTTTCCAAAGACCCCCCTGGGTCAGTCAGCAGTGAGGTGCTTTTAAATGCTGGTGAAGCCTTCCAGTGCCGTCGATTCTCCTCTCCAATGGATGAGGATATATCGTCCGATCGAGCGTGAGCTAGAGGGGGCTGTCGGGGAACATGCGTGGACAACTGCTGTGGGAGTGATTGGCGCCGGAGATCGCGGGTTTGCCGAAGAAGACGGCTTGTCGTCGGAATTATTTTTTTGCTTACCTATGTTCTTGATTGAGAAAGAAATGAAAATTGTATATATACACATATATCTATATATATGTGTGTGTGTGTGTGTATAGAGTATAGATCTATTATATCTTCCTTCAATATATCCAACATATATGATTAAATCCTAACCATCCATACAAAACCACTTTTTATGAAAATCAAAAACTGATTTCTGGTTTTTACTTTTTTGAAATTTAAAAATAAAAAATATTTAAAAATCCCTCGATTCCCTCCTCTCCGCCCACATCTTAAAACCAACCCCTCCATCTACATCTACGCCACCCCCAACCCCACACACACACTCTCTCTTTCAAATGATTGTGTTCTTTTCATCCAATTCTACTACCAGTAGTAATAGCGATGGAAAAAAATGAGAAAACTAGATAGAGAATTGAATGGGAATAATGGAGGAAAGAGGTGGGAACATAGCTAACAGAGGAAAGGGTGATTTAGGTGCTCTCTGCTGGTAGTGGTGGAGGTGGCAACCGTTCCAACATACTACCGCCACCGCCGCAACAACACATGGAACTAGTAGACCGTCGTCGCCGTCGCTACAACATGTGGAACCAGTAGACCGCCGCCCCCCTTCGCCCTTGTGGAAATAGCCTCCGTTCTTGGTCTCCCCTCCCCATCCTCTCTAGGTCCCGTAGCCTCAACCTCAGCCCCAGCCCCAGCCCATGCCCTTTGGATCTACAGTCGTCGCCTCCTCGTGCGAGCAGGAGTATGCAGTGTCACAGGAGAGTAGTGGGGTGGAGTCATCATGAAAGGAGCGAGTTCTAGTGCTCGATCCGGAGGAAGTTGATGCGGTCTTAGTGGATGCTCCTCCTCTTCGCCCCTGCGATCGACTTCCTCCTCCTAGAGTTGTCCAAGATACTACGGATGGTGGTGGAGTCGTTCAAGGAGTCCCAAGACGCCGGCTTTGCTCCTAAAGTCTCCGCCTTTGCAATCTCTGATTGTTTGTTTTGTGGATTGCTTCATGTGTTTTTGTTTGTATACAAAACCGTAATACTATTTCATGATATTGATACTTTTCGTAAATAGTAATATTAAATTAAATTTTGTATTTGCATCAATTAGTTTCGTATTACTGAATTACATAATGCTTGAATGTGAATAGTATCACTAAACGATTTCGTAAATAGTATTACTGTTTTGAAAAACAGTATTTCCAACGACATATTGCTCTTATGCACCATCGCAGACCAAATGTTAAATTTTCTGGTGGGGTTGACAAAAAATACAACTGGTCTGTCCAAGAACATTCATCTAATTTGTAAAAAATGTAAATAAAATGCGTTAACTAAGGAATCCCTAAATCTATGATAATAAACTGTTTAATACTATGAAACAGTATTACTGTTTAATACTAAGAATCACAAATCTGACATAAAAACAGTATTACTGTTTTGGAAAATAGTATTTCCAACGAGATATTTCTCTTAAACACTATTGCCAACCAAATGTTTAATTTTCTGGTGCGCTCCACAAAAAATACAACTGTCCATGAACATCCATCTAATCTACAAACAAATGTAAATAAATTACGTTAGTTGAGAAATTATTAAATCAATGACAATAAAAACTACATATGTAATATAAGAAAACTACTCATCATAATTGCTAATCACAATAACTACCACCCACAAAAAAGGAAACTACCCAAATAAAATGGCAAACTCAAGTCAACAAACGGGACATACCAAATTCAATAATAACTTAGCTTATTTGTTTAAGGCAAACTCAATACATGAAAGGTATAATGTGACATACCTTATTTGGCGTCAATAAACACAAATGCGAACAAATAGGAAATACTGTTTTTATTGTCATGTTAATGATTTTAAAAACATATAATACATGCATTGAGTTGTACTATTTTTGTAATTTAATACTGTTTTGCATTTTAGTATTACTGTTTGTGACAAAATTTATACATGGACATATAAAGTATTGTGTGAATGATATATACTTTCAAATTTAAAAATTCAATCTATATAAACGTAACAACCAATCAACTTTTGAAATATCAAAATCTTCTAATTTCATGGCATTACAAAACCACAAAATTATAACTTCAACTTTCAAATTGTAACCTTCCAACTATATCCACATAACTACCGGTTTAAATTACAAAATTTAAAATTCCCTAATTTTGTGTCATTACAAATCCACGTAATTAGCATTTAACAATTGCAATTAAAAAAAATCCCTGATAATATACAATTTATAAACACCTAACTACCAATCACATTCCATAATTTAAACAAAATAACAAAATTCTAGAATTACAAATGCACAGAATCCCTGATTTTGTGCTACAAATCCACCCTATCAACAACTTACATTCCTGTTGAGTTAAACAATTTTTTTTGCTAATTTTGCTATTTTAGTTATCTTCTACAACGTTGTAATACTGATTTCAAAACTATAACACAAAGCTAAATATACAATATCCTACTATTCATCTTCAATATCGTAATACTATTCTATTCTAGTATTTACCTTTCACTATTTTAATTCTGACATAGTATAGTAATACTGTTTCAAAAAACGTAATACTGCATTGTGATATTTGATATTGTTTCATAAATAGTAATACTATTTTCTAAATAATAACACTAACTGCAAACAGAACTGAAAATAATAGCAATATTGTATAAACAAACACATTACTATAGAATGATTGATGAAATTAATGTCAAACATTAAAAAAAAAATTAATTATTTAACATCAACTATCAAATACTGAAAAATAAAAAACCAGCGAAAACATACTTTTTTATACACGTAAAGATACTATTTTTGACAAGTTTTTTCACTTCGAAAAAATTTCAAAACAAAAAGTAAAATTAAATACACTATTTCGATTTTAAAAATAGGAATATAACTATAAAGATATCTTTTTCAATCCCGCTAATATTGTAAATGTGAAATATATGGTAAGAATATATTTTTCTTATACGTGTGTTAGTTTTAGAACATAGGAATATATGGTAAATAATTAATGCAAACAAATAACTAATGAATATATGGTAAGTAATTTTTGAATTCTTGAAATTATGCCTACAATAATCACGTAACATCTAATCTAATCTAATTCTGATACAATTACCAGATTTAAAAATCCTGATTTTTTGCATAGAATTAGTTAAGTAACTACCATAACCATCAAGTTTCAAACGTGGCTTATTAATTATATCCATTTTATTAGCTTGTATAAAAAAAAGAAGAAAACCACTATTTACACAAAGGTGGTTTTGATAGTAACCACCAAATTAAAATCCAACGTTCAATGTTAATCTTCTCTCAAATAAACAAATTTGAGGGAGGCTGTACCGACTCCTATATATATATATATATATATATATAAATGAGGCCACATAAGAGGTAGTCATCTACTGCACTTCTCCCTCTACAACAAATTACTAAATAGCCTAGCATTGAGTAATGACAAAGAAAACACATCCTATAGTCGACTAACGTGGAGTCGCTAACCCCCTTTAAAGGAATCAAGGCATCTCTCTGTAAACACCCTACCTTCCCTTAGCCATAACACATCTTGCAGACAAGTACGCACTGTAGACATGAACAATTCCAAGTAACATGACTCCTCTGGCCTCACAACAACATGGTCTCCTACCTTGCATGTCAGCACTGAGCCTTACCTAGAAAACAACTATTACCACTCTCACGGGCAACACAGTGTCTACTCCATACAAAACTAGTGGATAGCAGCAAATACCACACTCTATGAAGTTGGAGGGCTCATGCTGTGACCATGCCCGTCGGGGGATCCGGCGTGGAGTCGTACCAGAGGGAGGAAGCCACGACCATGTGAGAATGACGAAGGCGCAAGATAAGATAAAACGAAAAAAATGGAGTCGCTATCTAATCTTTTAAGGGAAAGACGAGGAAAACCACAAATAAACCACAAAAGATGGAATGCATGAGATGCAAATGAGAAGGTCAGATGTCTACAAACCAGAGGATAGGTAAGGATTCCTATTACGCCTGGGGAAGGTGTTAGGCACCCCCGTACGCCCGAGAAACTAGGTCTTTCTAGTCCAATTTGCTTGCTAGGGGTTGAATGAATGTTTGCTAAACCTAGATTGTGCTCTTATTATACTAATATGAATGCCAAGTCAAGACTAGATGGATGTACAAGATGGCATGCAAAAATTGTGAAAATCCTCACAAAATGACAAAATCACGAAATGCGACATGATAAAGAAAATCACATGAATTGACGAGGTTTTTGAAGAGAAGGCTCTGGAGAACCACACCGACATTGAGAGTATCAAAAATGCAACCAACTCAAATAATCCAAATCATAGAAAACATTGTGGAAATCAAGATGGAAAAATTGCAAAGAAGTCTACACAAAACAGGTAAACTGTGACATGTGAAGAAATTCACATAAAATGATGGTGTTTTTGAAAAGAATGGCTCATAAAATCACACCAAGCTCAAGAGGATCAAAAATGTGATAGATCCAAATCATTAGAACCGTAGAAAACATCACAAAAATCCGAACGAAAAAATTGCAAAGAAATCCACATAAAACAGGCAAACTGTGACATACAATGAAATCACATAAAGTGACAGTGTTTTTGGAAAGAATGCTCGAGAAAACCATATCGATATCAAAAGGGTCAAAAGTGGGGTCAACCCAAGTCATCGGAATCATGGAAAATATCGTAAAAATAAAAAAGGGGAAATAATCTGCAAGTGGGCTAATGTGGGCCTTTGGGTCAGTTAGTGTATGCCCTCAGGCAATGACTTCCAAATCAAATCAAAAAATCCGAGAATGTGTAGGCGTAAAGGGAATCAAATTGAATGTTGGGTGAAGGATTTTGAAACGAAATAAGGAAAATCCACGGAAACCACATGGGATGCCGGTTTGCTCAAAATGGATGATATGACATGAAAACTAAGCAAAATGCATGAAAGTGTACTTAAATGTGTAAAAGATGCTAAGGAATGACTTAGGCAAAGATTATGCATGACTTAATGCAAGAACTAACAGGCATGTGTGCGAATTGGTGGCACAGGGGCAATTTGGTCATTTCCATGGCCAGATGTGATAAATGCATGTACGTGGATGATGCATGGTTCGAGATATGTCAAAATGTATGCGAAATGTCAGGAAAATGTTATTTTCAAGAAAACATGTAAAGGACAAGGTCTTAAAAATAATAAAATGCTGTAAACATGGTAAAGGACAAGACCAGGGACTAAAATGCAAATTTCACAAAAAAAGGGGAAACCTGATTAAAATGTGTTCACTGCCTCTATCCTAGTGTGCAGATGATGGATTAAATGAAAATGTGGCACTGAGATGTGTGAAAATTGCACCTTGACAATTTCCTGAGAGTTCAGGGTTTAATGTGCAAAATTCACATATAAAGTGCAAATGTGACTAAAATGTGAAATTAAAGATCATTTTACAATGCCAACATGATATTTAAATGAAATCTGTGATTAAGTGCAAAATTATAAATAAAAGCCATGGAAAATGTCAAAAATGAGTGTAAAAATAATTAAAACCCTAAATGACGAATTTGAAATTAGTCTAAGGATTTGGATGCAAATTTCCTCTACTCATGACTGTATGCTGTGATTCCAGGGGCTTACATGCAAAATTTAAGGGACTTAAATGTGATAAAAATTAAACTATGATGATGATCAGTGTGATTATGAAGTCTTTTAGGGTTCAGAATGCAAATTTTACAAAGAAAACTCATGTTTAAAAGTTCTAAGGGCTCAGTGCAAAACTTCAGGACTTAATTGCAAAGAAAACATGATCTCAGGGACTTAAGTGGGAAAAAAACAAACATTTAAAGGATTGGAAGTGGAATTAAAATTAAATAGGGTAAATCATGCAATATTTACAGGAATAATAAATGAAATAAAAAGTTATTTAAAACAACAGAGGTTTAAACACAAAAACACAGGACCTAGATGTAACAATTTATGGACAGAACTGTAAAGGAACCAAAACTAAGGGACCTAACGATAAAAACTCCTCTTCGAAGATCACCGACGGATTGCTGGCGTCTCCACTCCGACGCGAGCTCCGGTGACTGTCTAGCGGTGTTGCGGCAGCGAAGGGGTTCCGGTGATGGTCCAGGAGGCTGGAGGGAGGCTCAACGAGTGTCTCCAATGTGTCGGATGGGGCTGGGGCGGCCTAGGATGCCTCCCCCACCTCTGGCTCTGGTGAGATGTCCACCGGTGCTGGGGAAGACGACGGCAGGAGGACAATGACACTCCGGTTGTTGGGTCGACATGGCAAGGGCCTGAGGAGCTTCGGGGCTGTATAGGGAAGCTCTCGAAGGCATTGGCGAGGGTTGAGGATGCCCGGGGTGTTCCACCCATCTCCTACGTCGGAGACATCCACAGCGGAGGTTGGGGCGGCGCTTCGGGCTTTGGAACGGCAGCATGGTTGCGCGAAGGGGTTCCTAGTAGCGAGGTGGGGCTTCCTAGTGCGGTGATGCGAGGCGGGGGCCTCTGGAGGGCTTCGGTGCTTCGACGGAGGCGATCGATGGTCAACGGGGTTGCAGCGGCCCTCTTAGGCACAGGAGGCCTGAAGGACCTCTCTGGAGTGATGGAAACTCAGGGAGGAGGAGGAGGAAAAGGGGAGGAGAGGCCTACGTGGCTTCACCCGTCCTAGGAGGCCAACGGCCTCGCCGGTGGTGGTGAACCCACCATCGGAGGAAAGGGAGACGACTGATAGGGCAGCCAACTCCGGCTAAAAACGTCTAGAAGACTAGGAAGGGCTTTCTAGACCTAAGGTGCATGATTTAAAATTAAAAGGAGGGAGATTACCTGGCTGAAGGCGGTTATCCTCCCGATGAAGCTTGTCGACGGCAGTCTTGGAAGCTTTGGCTGCGGCGGTTCAGGGGATCTTCAGGGTTACCAAAGGCTTGGGGAGAGGCTCTGGATGTAGGAGATTGATGGGTAGGCTCTGGATGTGATTTTCGGAGGTTGAATCGCTCTAAAAGGAGGACTAGAAGAGGAGGTCTTTTTTGAAGAAGAGGACAGGACTATCGACGACCAGCCATTATACCGATGGTGGGCTTTCTCCCACCGTCTATCCTCCTCCAGTGGATGGACGCCGTTGGATCGGTGTGAGCTGGAGGGGGAGTCAACCGAAGATCACGGGGGAGGAGAAACAAGCACCGAAGATCTCGGGATCGTTGCTGGAGACGATGCTAGAGATTACGGGGGATCGCTAAAAATCAAGAGTTGGCCGGAATTATTTTTCTGTTTATCTAAGTTGTTGATTGAAGAGGAAATATGTGTTGTGGGCTAAATTTGGGCCTCGCAAATGGGCTTTGGGTTTTAGGGTTTTTTAGGATTTTGTTTTTAGGGGTTTTTTAAGGGAATTTGGGTTTTAGATTTAGGTTTTTAATTAGGTTTTATGATTTTAATTTAATTTTTGATTTTGTGATTTAAGGTTTAATTAATTTGTTTTAAATTAGGGTTTTTTAGGATTTTAATTATTTTAGGATTTTTTTAGGATTTAATTAATTGATTAGGGTTTTTTAGGTTTTGTTATTTTAGGGTTTTTAGGACCTTAATTATTTTAGGGTTTTCGTGATTTAATTAATTGATTTTAAATTAGGGTTTTATTTTTTTAGGGTTTTTAGGATTTTAATTATTTTAGGGTTTTTGTGATTTAATTAATTGATTTTAAATTTGGGTTTTTATGGTATTATTATTTTAGGGTTTTTTGTGATTTAATTGGATTAAAGTTTGGTGTTTGAATTTTAATTTAGATTTAATTAGTTTTTACTTGACTTAGGGATTTAGCTTAAATCTTGGTTAAATTGGTTTTTGCTTGATTTTGCTTAGATTAGGGTTTTTATTAAATTAGATTTATTTTTTAATGGATTTTATTGAGTTTTACTTGATTAAGGTTTTAATTAGGGTTTTTGCTGAATTAATTTGGGGTTTAAATGGTTTACATGTATTTTACTTGATTTTGATTTTAATTAGGGTTTTCACTTGAATAATTTTGATTTTAAGTGGATTTTATTTAATCTTGGTTTTAGTTGGGGTTTCTATTTGATTAATTTGGATTTTAAGTGGACTTATGTGGATTTTATTAAATTTTTTCATTAAGGTTTTCACTTGATTAAATTGGATTTTAAATGGATTTACGTGGATTTTATTTAATTTTAGTTTTAATTGGGGTTTTTATTTGATTAATTTGGATTTTAAATGTTTTAAATGAGTTTTGTTTGGTTTTAATTTTGATTAGGTCTGAGTGGGCTTGTGTGGGCTTGAATAGGCTTGTGTGGGCTTGTAGACACCCTGATTTTGAGGTGACTCATAGGTAAACACTCCGAAGATGTTGTTTTGGATGCAGTAAGCCCAACCACTTTTGAATCCTATTTGACACTTTAACCAACCTAAGATCAGTGCATAAACCGACCACAAGCCTATAGCAAGCCCGTGGCCCAATTAGCAATTCAGGCAACTAGTGGAGAGCACCAATGTGGAGCACTAGATTGGAGCATCCAGCAGGAGCACCACAGTGGCGCACTAAGCTGGAGCACCTTTCTGGCGCACCATCTTGGCGCACTAAGCTGGAGCACAGCCACATTTCAGGGTGTTGGCTGCTGGCTTTCCATCTTCTATGCTTGTAACCCTCGCCTACGGATATTCCTTGTGAATCTACGCAAGGCTGTTCGTTTTCGAGGCTATTTGCATCTCATGGGAGTTACCTTTGTGAGACTCTATAAAAAGCCATCCATTAGCAGCCTTTTGGCTCTCTTGGCAACTCATCTCTCTTGGCTGAGCTACCTACCCTCTCTTGGTTAAGCCACTCACCTACTCTTAGCAACCTACTCTCGTTTCCAGAGGATTCTCTTGCATCTCAGAGCATTCCCAGCTGATCCAAAGCAACAAGGAAGTATTATCTTGAGCCATCCAAGGAGGAAACATCCTAGGCAAGGTAGGATCTCTACTATCACTTTATATAAACTCTAGATATTAAACTGAATAAAGCATGCAACTAATTGGATGTATGATCTATTAGTAATCTTTTTTTTCATGTCTTTTATGATAAGTTGGATGCTCCTACATGTGTATTCATAATGCTTTTGTGTCATGGTAATTCCTGCAATATGTGGTTTCTGTTTTACATAATGAATCATGATTCCATTCAAATATTAGCCATGAAATGAACTGTAAACAAACTCTTTGCATGTTCATCATCTTTACATGTTTGTTAAGTTAATTAAACCATTGCATAATCCTTAGAATCCTCCAAGCAGTAATTACAGCCCATGTAATCCATGAATATGTGATTTAAGGAGAAATAATAAAAGGGTTTTCATGCTTGCTTATTCATCATATTTGAGTTTTCTAGCATCTAAATACTTAATCTGGATAGAGTTAACCATATTCATCTCTTGCATCTGGCCCAGATTTTGAAATCAGACTGCAGTCTGATTCAGAATTTCTGTGGTGCACCAAACTGGAGCACCTATATGGCACACCAGAGTGGCGCACCTAACCAGAGCACCATCCTGGTGCACCAGTCTGGTCAGAGAATAAATCATCAACTTTACATCATGATCTGTATGCTTTTCCGGGTGTTTTGGACTTTGATGCTTTTGGTGTTTATTCTTTGCTATGCCATGTCTTTGTATGAATGATTTCAGCCTAAGATAGCACTGTTTATATGACTTTTGCATCTTGCATGTTCAGCCTGTTGCTGTAATCTGGTGAACTGATTGCCCCAGGAACTCTTGTTTGGGAGGTTCTTATGCAACAGTCCATGATCCAGATCAGGATAACATGGCTGAAACTTATTGATTTTATTTAGCATAAGGGTGGTGTGGTCTTGTGTGAGGCATATAGCCCTTTAGCAAAAGACCTATATTGTGTTTTCATGCTAGGTTTTTGTTAGATACTCATGATGCATTTTTTGATGAGTTTGTGAGTTTACAAGATTTTATATTGCATGGCATTAGGTTGGTTTACTGTCTGATCTGTAATTTTCTCTGGCACACCTTTCTGGCACATCAGTAGAGCACATAGGTGGCGCACCAGTCTGGCGCACCTATATGTTTTCCACTGCACACAGTTGCTCTTGGCATGGTGTTTAGCCTGTTTTCCGATTTGATCTTCCTTTGGTTTTCTCTAGGTGTCTTCCTGGACATATCAGGATGACTCCACTCTGTTTTCAGCCATTTTTATACATGATAGTTCATGTTTTGCATATAGTAAAGTGAGGATGAAAATCACTCGGTGTTGTTAGATCTTTGATCATATCTGTGCAATATCCTTGCACCGGTGCTTGACCCACTGCATGGGTGACCTTTCTGAGAATTAGGACACACCCTACAACCCATGCACCCATGTTTAGCATAGGGCACCACTCATATATAGCATTGCATTGCATATCGCCCTCGGGCGTACAGAAAAGGCTGAAAAGCCGACATCCATACAAATAAATGAGAAACTCATTAAAAGACCGATTTTCGGGCGCACGAGGGTGCCTAATACCTTCCTCGTGCGTAACAACGATCCTTGCCCATTTCTGGTTCATGTAGACCTTTTCCATTGGTTTTTTCGCATGATTTGAATATTTTTAAGCGGTTTTCCTCGTCTCCCGTTTTTAAATAGACTAGGTGGCGACTCCTGCATTATTATTATTATTTTTATTATTTTACCGTGACTTTGCCGATCCTCATGAATTTGGCCTTTCTCGCCAAGCATGTGGCTATCGCTGGCTTGGTTATAGGGCTCGAGTGGGTTTGTGGGTTTAGGGTTTTAGTGGAGTTAGGGTTTAGGTGTGGTGGTCGCAACCGGAGCACTTTCCAAAGGAGCCTGCTATCAAGTGACTGCAAAATCGGGGTGTCTACAGATGCCCCTCCCTGAGTGAGGTTGAGGGAATCTCGAATGATGCTCAGGATTGACAAGATACCCCGCCTGAGTCCGCGGGAGAGTGGTATTTGATGTGGGGCCGTGAACCACTTATTCGGTGGATGCACCGAAAGTCATGACTCGTGGCCCATGCATGATGCTGATGCAAAGGATGACCCTGATGCTGGGTGATGCATGAGGGTGATGCTGATGACAAGTGGGTAGCCCATTAGCTCATAGAGGGGAGTGCAAGGGATTTCTCGACTCGTGCCAAGGGATGCCCAGACAAGGCTATCGGGCTTGTCGCGCGACAGGGGGGTTTGGCGAATGACAGACCTTTCGACCCGAAAGGATGCATGACAAGAAATCAGACTTGTCGACCGAGGATAGACTGATGACGAATGTCAACCAGATAGTTTGGGGGTATCAACCCGTTGATGAGTTGACAGACTTGTTGCCAGATAGTTAGGCATATCAGCCCGATGATGAGTTGACAGACTCGTTGCCGAATAGTTAGGGTTATCAGCCTGCTACTGACTGTGTGATGATTGTCAATCGAATAGTTTGGGTATCAGCCCGCTCCATACAATGTGACAGTCGTCAGCCGGATATTTTGGGGTATCAGCCCGCTCCTGACAATGTGACGGTCGTTAGCAGGATAGTTTGAAGTATCAGCCCAATGATGAGTTGACGGACTCGTTGCCGGATAGTTAGGGTTATTAGCCCGCTCTTGACAGTGTGACAGTTGTCAACCGGATAGTTTGGGGTATCAGTCCACTATTGATAGTGTGACGGTTGTCAACCAGATAGTTTGGGGTATCAGTCCACTCCCGACAATGTGACGGTTATCAACAGGATAGTTTGGGGTATCAGCTCGCTCCTGACAATGTGATGGTTGTCAACTGGATAGTTTGGGGTATTAGCTCGCTTCTGACAGTGTGATGGCCATCAACCGGATAGTTTGGGGTATCAAACAGCTCCTGACAATGTGACGGTCATCAACTGGATAGTTAGGGTTATCAGCCTGCTGTGGAAAATAGTGCAAGTGGCATCAAGATTTATCCATCTGGAGCGAATCTAAGATGGGATCATCTAGACCCTGCTCAGCTTATAAGAGGTTAGAAATGGCGCTTGTTCGACTTGAGCAAGTCCCAACAAAACAGATTGGGTTCTGCACTACCTGGTATAGAAGCCTATGATGGCTTCGTTTGTCCAAGCCTAGGCAACAAAACGATATTCTCGACTGTAGCCGAGTAGACCCCAACTTCACGTCGACAGGCAGAAAAGGGCAGCAGTTCGAAGCAGTTGAGCACATATCATTGCAATGGCGACTCCCTGTCAATCAAAATCATCCACACAAACTGGCAAATGTGTTCCAGTGAACTTATTATAGCAGTCGAATACAATGAAATGATTACACTTATTCCAGCATGTAGTGAACAAGTAGCGTAACACCAATGTCAAGAGTCTGCATCATCCCTAGACCTTTTAGAGCCTCTAGCTTTTGGAAACAGTGTAGGACTCGAGACAGCTCCACAAATTGGCCAGGCTTCTTCTGCTTCGGCTTCATAGTCAGCTGAACAACCCTTCCCTTCTATGACTATAAGGTCATAGAAAGGATGGAGGCATTAAGCAGGCTCGATCGGATGGAGACATTAAGCAGGCGTGATAGTTCCTTTATCACAAAGTATGAGCTTAGGGGGTACTCTTGGAAACGAGCTAGCATCGATCTTTGAGCAAAGGAGTCTTATCAGTAACCGAGCTGCCGCATCACACTGTAACCATGCCGGTGACAGCCTTGGGCGTGGTGCAAAAGGCCAAATGTGCGAGAGTCGGCAAAGTCACGGCAAAACAATAAAAAGCAAAGGATAAAAATGCAGGAGTCGCCACCTAGTCTACTTAAAAACGGGAGACGACGAAAACCGTTTTAAAACATTTAAAACCATGCCATAAAACCAATGGAAAAGGTCAACAGGAATCGAAAAATGGGCAAGGATCCTTGTTACGCATGAGAAAGGTATTAGGCACCCTTGTGCGCCCGAAAAAATCGGTCTTTCATGGGTTTTCGTTAACTTCTATGAAATGTTGGCTTTTCAGCCTGTTTCTGTACGCCTATGGGCGATATGCCATGCAATGTTACGTGCAAGTGGTGCCTTATGCTAACATGGGTAGAGAGACTGTAGGATGTGTCCTAATGCTCAGAAAGGTCACCTGAGTGGTGGATCAAACACCGGTGCAAAGATATTGCACGGATATGACCAATGATCCAATAACACCGAGTGACTTTCGTCCTCATTTACTATATGCAAAACCTAACCTATCATGCACAAAAATGGATGAAAACAGACTAGAGTAATCCTGATATATCCAGGAGGACACCCAAAGAAAACCAAGGGTAAAGCAAACTGGGAATCGTGCTAAATACCATACCAAAAAGTAAGCCTATTTGGTGCACCAGACTAGTGCGCCACCTATGTGCGCCTATGTGGTGCGCCACCTATGTGTGCCTATGAAATTGCTGGTCAGACAGTAAGCTAGACTAATGTGCCATGCGATATAAAACCTTGCAAACATGCATAAAGCCATTTGAAAATGCATCATGGACATCTAAAAGACCTGATAACATGTAAGTTCCCCTCTCTTCCACAAAATCATAAAGGAAAGAGAAAACCCAAGACATCATGGCATGGGTCTTGTGCTCAAGGGCAATAAGCCTCACACAAGACCACACAACACTGCTCTGATGAAGGTTAATGAATCCCAGCTACGCCACTTGTGTCGGGATCATGGACTGATGCAAAAGAACTCCACACAAAGAGTTCTGGAAAGCCACCAGTTCACCATACCCAAGCAGCAAGCCGAACTTCACTAGATGCAAAACTAATGCAAAGGATGTTATTACATGCTGAAATTATGCAAGCAAAACTTGGCATATCAGAGCTCATACGTCAGGAAACTCAAAGTCCAGGAAAAACATAAATGCATGCAAATCATAATAAAAAAAATGGGCTGCCTACACCCTGTGACTAGACAGGTGCGCCAATTTGGTGCACCCTAGAAATTCTGAACCAGATTGCAGTCTGATTTCAGAGTCTGGGCCAAATGCATGCAATGAATTGGGTTACGAACTATTCAGATCATCTACCTAGATACTAGAAAACTTAGTCATGTTAAATAAACAAGCATTAAAACACTCTTATCATTCTCTCCTCAAGTCATGCATGTTCATGGGTTTATATGGACTGCAGTAACTGTTGATGGATTTTATGATTCATGCAGTGCTTTAGTTGACTTAAAGAGCATGCGGAAATGATATGACATGTAAAGAGGATGCGTTACAGTTCATGTTCCATGACTAGTGATCACATAGGATTATGATTCAATACAAAAAATATCATAGAGTGCAAAAATCATCAATGCAATGAAGCAATAAACAGAGAAGGGAGTATCATGAACATCAAAAATAACACAAAACGGCACGAAAGTACATCACTATATAGACAATATATCAATTTAGTTGTAGGTTTTATCCTAAATATTATGTAAAACCTATGTGGAAAGATGAGTAAAGGACCTTACCTTGCCTAGGGTGTCTACTCCTTGGATGGCTCAAGTTATCTCCTCCTTGTTGCTTTGGGCTTAGTTGGGAGTGATCAGGGATGCGAGAGTGTGCTGTGGAAGTTGGGGTGCAGGTTGCTAGGAGTGGGTGACTTGCTAAGAGAGAAAAAAAGTTGCTTATGGTTGGCCTTTTAAAGAGAAAGAAGTTGTAACTCTTTGGGAAGCAAAAAGCCTTGAAACTCAACAGCCTTGCGTAGATTCGTGAGGAATATTCGCAAGTGATGGTTACAAGCACAGAATATGGAAAGCTAATAGCCAGCACCTTGAAAAATGACTGTGCGCCACAATGGTGCGCCTGCTTGATGCGCCATCTTGGTGCTCCATTGTAGTTCTCCACGTTGGTGCTCCAGATCTAACTGCTTGAATTGTAAATTGGACCATGACTTTGCTATAGGCTTAGGGTAACCAAGGTGCCAGATAAGATTCAACTAAGGTTAGGCTTGCCGTATCCAAAGCGACACTTTTGGAGAGTTCACCTACGAGCCGCTTCAAAATCGGGGTGTCTACACACACGAACTGGATGATATTTGACACCACCGGTCAGTCCCAAAAGGATGATAAGCTGCATGTCGGTATCATTGAAGAAAGCTTCAAAGCTATGAGTTATTGAAGGAATGATGCGCCAGGCACCTTGTCTTCTGTCAAACTCTCCAGTGGCTCATATTCCTTGTGAACTGATGTGAGGGTGCGAGCATGACCACTTTGGCAATAAGATTCGAAGGCTGACCGTTGAGGGCGTAAGACCTCTACACCCAGATGAGCGTCCAACCATACCTGTACAAAAGCTCCACAACCATAAAAATGCTGGCACAGTCGCAATGACCAGTCTAGGGCCTGGTAAGTCTCTACTAGGATAATGGAGGCCAGGTCTATCTGATAGGTTATCACCGCCAAAGCAATCTCCGCAACCTCGATGTTCACGACTGTCCGGCCGTGGCTAAACATCAGCTCGCCTAAAAAGCAGACGATGAAACCTCTCAGCCATAGCTCATCACCCAAGGAGGTACGCATCTTGACTACCCTGTCAAAGTAAGTCAATTGTAGCATAGGAGATTGCCCGTCAATACCGATTAGTTGACGACCACAATCGCCGGTCGACAGGCCAGTCAATTCGCTCAGCACTTAAGAGTATCCGTCGCGCTGCATGAATACAATGGGTCCAAGGAACTGTGGCAGACAGCACACCTGACGGACCTCCTCCAAAGTAGGAGTTAACTCAATTCTTCCGAAGCAGAATGTGTGGTTTGCAAGCTTCCAAAATAGAGCATTTGCACACAAAAAGTAACGAGAGACCTCCACATTTGCAATGTCTAAGAATTTTGAGGAGATTCACCAAGCCCGCGGCTTGTCACGATCACCATTTGTTAATTTTCCAATCCACGTCTGGAGAACATTTGAGCAACTCACATGTATGACCATCGTAGGGAAACCCATGACCAATAGGGGAGTCGTGGCTTCTCTTGATTCAAGTCTGCAGAACATTATTAAAATATATTCAGAATGGCAAATCAGTTTGTTCCACGTAAACAATATTTCATACAATCCAATGCAGATAGAAAAGTCATAAACTGCTGTGAAATGCTGGATCAAAGATCAGTAGCCGCTCTGAAACCGTATAAGGAGACTTCCAGATAAAACTAACATGCTCACTGCCTAAGTAAGCAAGGTTACCTGCCTGGTCATGAGTTGACGGACTCGTCGCCGAATAGTTAGGGGTATTAGTCCTATGATGAGTTGACAGACTTATCGCCAGATAGTTAGGGTTATCAACCTAGGGGATAAGGGTTGGTCCTTAGACACAAGAAATCAACCGCCCGGAACTCCTCTGGTCTTATAGGAGTCACAAGGAAGAGGGACGGGGGCTGTTCCTAGGACTTAAGGAACCAACGACTTGGACCTCCTCCGAACTTAGAGGAATCACGAAAGAAAAAGATAGGGGTTGTTCCTAGGACTCCAGGAAGCAACGACTTGGACCTCCTCTGGACTTAGAGGAGTCACGAGAGAAAAGGACAAATGCTGGTCCTAGGACTCAAGGAACGAGTGACTCAGACGTCCTCCAAACTTGGAGGAGTCACGAGAGAAAAGGATGGGGGATGTTCCTAGGACTCAAGAAAACAGTGACTCGGACCTCCTCCGAACTTAGAGAAGTCACGAGAGAAAAGGAAAAATGTTGGTCCTAGGACTCAAGGAACTAGCGACTCGGATCTCCTCTAGAGTTAGAGGAGTTATGAGAGAAAAGGACAAATGCTGGTCCTAGGACTCAAGGAACCAGCGACTTGGACCTCCTCCAGACTTTGGGGAGTCACGAGAGAAAAAGATGGGGGCTATTCCTAGGATTCAAGAAAACAACAACACGAACTTCCTCCGGGCTTAGAGGAGTCACGAGGAAAGGATAAAGGTTGTTCCTAGGACTCGAGGAAACAATGACTCAAATCTCCTCTAGGTTTAGAGGAGTCGCAAGGAAAGAATAAAGGTTGTTCTTAGGATTCAAGGAAACAGAGACTTGGATCTGCTCTGGGCTCAAAGAAGTCGCGAGACAAGGGATAAAAGCTGTTCCTAGGACTCAAGGAAACAACGACTCGGATCTCCTCTAAGCTTAGAGGAGTCGCAAGGAAAGGATAAAAGCTGTTCCTGGGACTCAAAAAAACAGCGACTCGGATCTCCTCTGAGCTCAGAGGAGTCTCAAGGAAAGGATAAATGCTGTTCCTAGGACTCAAGGAAAAACAACTTGGATCTCCTCTGGGCTCAAAGGATTCACGAAGAAAGGATAAAGGCTGTTCCTAGGACTCAAGGAAACAGCGACTCGGATGTCCACTGGACTCAGAAAAGTCGCGAGACAAGGGATAAAAGTTGTTCTTAGGATTCAAGGAAACAGCGACTCAGACTCCTCTAGGCTCAAAAGAGTCGCAAGGAAAGGATAAAGGTTGTTCTTAGGGCTCAAGAAAACAACGGCTCATATCTCTTATGGGCTCAGAGAAGTCACGAGACAAGGGATAAAGGTTGTTCCTAGGACTCAAGACAACAATGACGTAGATCTCCTTTGGGCTTAGAGAAGTCGCGAGATAAGGGATAAATGTTGTTCCTAGGACTCAAGGAAATAGAGACTTGGATCTCCTCTGGGGTTAGAGAAGTCGCGAGACAAGGGATAAAGGCTGTTCCTAGGTGTAGACACCCCAAATTTCCAATTTTGCAGGACGAGGGTCAGGTGGCTGAGCTCAAACCCTTTTCAGGCCCATTTAAGCCCATTTGGTCCATTTGGACTCACTTGGGCCCACAAGGCCCATTTAAGCCCAATTAACTCCTTCAAGGCTCATTTAAGCCCATTTGGTCCATTTGGACCCACCTTG
>JAMKQA010018037.1:0-13628 GCA_024699735.1 Posidonia australis | reverse complement strand
CAGCATTTAGATCAGTAGGTGCACGCATTTTGCATTTGCATTTGCATTTGGCAACAGGTCATGACTTTCGGTGCATCCGCTGAATAAGTGACTTACTGCCTACAGCAAACACCATCCTTCTGTAACCTCAAAATGGGGGTATCTTGTCAACCCTGAGCATCGGTCTTGGTTCCCGTCGTCCCTCGACCTCGCTCAGGGAGGGACATCTGTAGACACCCCGATTTTGAGATGACTCATTGGTAGCTTTCCAGTTGTTGCTTTGGATGTGGCTGACCCTTGAACCAACCCTAAACCTATAGCAAGCCCGCAGCCCAACTAGAACTCCAAATAGGTAGGGGAGAGCACTTAGCTAGCACACCTAGCTAGCACACTTAACTGGCACACCTAGCTAGCACACTTACCTAGCATACCTAGCTAGCACACCTCCCTAGCACACCTCCCTAGCACACCTACCTAGCACACATAAGAGGCGCACATACCCGACGCACATCCCATGCACCCAGCCATTTCGCAGGCTGCGGGCTACTGGCTTTCCACCTCCCATGGCTGTTACCTCTAGCAACGAATATGCCATGGAATCTTCTAGGCTTTTCGTCTACGAGGCTTTCTGCATTCCCATGAGTTACCCATGAGAAAATCCTATATAAGGACAGCCATAAGCAACCATTAGAGGAGGTTAGAAACCTTGAGTTCAGCAATTCTGTTCTGAGCAAGTATCCTACACGAGCTATACCCTCTTTCCAGCAGCTTATATTCGTTTTCTGGAGCACTCCCTTGCGTGCCAAAGCACCCTTGGTCTTTCCAGAGCAACAAGGATCTCTTCATCTTTGATATTTCAAGAAGGAACATCTTGAGAATGTAGGTTTTCTACCTCTACTTTCTCCTCTAGATCTCATTTTTAAAACATGATAAAGCATGCTCGAAATCTTACATATGGTTTGGTTTATTCCATGTTTTTGTGAGGTATTATGATAAATATGTTTGCTCTCTTTGCGAAATGGTCTCCATGCAAGTCTATTCCTCTGTTTGCGAGCATGTCTACCTTTGTTTCTAGCATAAATCTGCATAAGTTATCTTCTTTTTTTACTGTTTCCTTGCACAGCTCTTTGCCACGCACCCAAATGTTCTTTACACATAGAGATATACTTGATATATCATTTACATGTGTTCTGATTGGATTTACCCATATCATGTTTATTCCAAGGCATCTTGCATGTTTTCGTACATGAACCCATCATTTCATTTTAGTCCCCAATGCATGATTTACATAATGACTCTTGATCATATGCATCCCCATCATGTTTTCAGCTTTTAACAATGGCATGAACCCATTTGCATTAGCATAAATCACCCTATCTCTTTGCTGGGATGGATTCTGGATCATATTGCAGTCTGATCCAGATTCTCTGGGGCGCACCATTCCAGTGCACCACTCTAGCGCACAAAGCAGGTGCACCAGACTGGTCAGAGAGCAGAGCACTCGCACTAGCATCATTGATTGCATGGCTTTATCGAAGGTTTTAAGCTGGTTTCTTTTATGGTTGATTCTCCGATATTTTAAGATTTCATTTCCATGTTTTCAATTTTGATTAGATCGTTTTCCAATCGTTTTCTCCATTTTGTTATTCAGCCCTTGCTAGAATCTGGTAGGCTGGTTGCACTTTACTCCTACGTGGAGAGCCTAGTGCATCAGCCCATGATCTAATAGCATGGCTGAATCATGCATCCTTCATTTAGCATAAAATAGGTGGGGCCTTGTGTGAGGCTACTGGCCCTTGAGCATGAGGTCCATAGATATTGCATTGGCATTTCTTTCATTTTAAAGACGTGATTTCTGAGTTTTACAGAATTATTTTATACTGCATACCTTTCCAGAATGCATTCTCTGGCGTTCTGGCTTTGCATGGTTTCCTGTTTTCCCCCAGCACATTTTCCTGACCCACCTAGACGCACATAGGTGGCGCACCAGACTGACGCACCAGTCTGGCGCAAAAAACAGGCGTAGTGGCCTACTTTCAGTAGCACACAGTAGGCTTTTATATGTTTTGACATGCTTTCTTGACTCGTTTCGCTTCTGAGTTTTCTTTGGCTTTCTTCTTTGATGCACTAGGAAGGCACAGTTCTGTTTTCAACTATTTTTCATGTATTTTAGATTGCATTAGGCATATAGCAAAGCAATGATGAAAACTCACTCGAGATTTTAGATCTTTGATCTTATTATGCAATATTCTTGCATCAATATTTGTCCCATGATACGAGTGATAATTCTGAGCATTAGGACACACCCCTACACATCATGCATCCATATTTTAAGTACCACACACATTAGCATGGCACGGCATATCGCCCTTGGGCGTACAGCAAAGGCTGCAAAGCCGACATTTCATTAGCAAGAGAGGAACCAATAGAAGACCAATTTATCGGGCGTACGAGGGTGCCTAACACCTTCCTCGTACGTAATAGGGATCCTTACCCACATTTCTGGTTTACGAAGACCTTTCTTTTATTGTTTTGCATGATTTTCATGTTATATGGTTTTCCTCGTCTTCCATTTGAATAGACTAGGTGGCGACTCTTGCATTTTACATTATTGAGTTTTTTTGCCGTGGCTTTGCCGACTTTGGCATACACACATAATTGTTGCCATCCTCGACGGTATGGTTACAGGATCCGACAAAGAACGTAACTAGACGGCTGATCCGGACTTACCTTAGTTCCGCAACCAAACCCTTAAACCTAAACCAACCCAAAAAACATCTAATTACCCTTAACTCCACTTATCCAACTAAGCCCAACACTTAAGACCCAACCCGTGTGCTCTGGCCCAATGATATGCGCGACCCAAGCGCACGTCAGGGCTAAGGCAACATGATAGGCGCCACTTGACTTGTCGCTTTCGTTGTACGACCTCGTATCTCGTACGAGCAATGTCATGCACGGAACGTTGACTTGTCCCACGGAATGCCTGACATCCCTGAGCCTTCCACGCCCTACCACTAGCCTTCCATGCCCTACGCACCGACAAGCCATCCTTTGGCATCCCTGACACTGAGCCACCCACGCCATCACCACCTACCACATCAGGAGCAACCACCAATACCCCCTCGATTCCCTTCAGCCCGAGAACACTGAGCATTTGCGAGCGAAAGTAGAGAAAAACCCAAGGAGGAACCTCACTGGAGAATTGGAACCCAACCCATAAACTCTGACCAACCTCTTTGCTTCCCCTTCCAGTAAGCTTTCCAAGCTTCCCAACATCCTCCCACTTCTTCTCGAGCCATCACCAACCCCTTGTTGGTCGTCTAGCCCCTTGCAGGAGTTTGCCACTTGTCGACGTCAACGACTCACCAACGGCCATCGACAAGTAACATCCCCTTCCTATCTCATCATAGGATAACTTAGGAGTATAAGTTTTATTTTCCTGCATCGTTTCCTTGTGTTTTTTCCGACACTTTGACGCATCCCGCACCTCACCCATCGCCGTCGGATGCCAGACACCGACGTGAGGCCACACTGGCTGCCAAACGTTCAGACCAACGTCCCTATGGCTGTCCTGTTCTCCCATCATTCCTCTGAGTGGTTAAGACAACCTCCCAAGCCAGAAACCTCCACTGAAGGCTCGTCGGAGGAAGGTCGGCATTGACGCCGACAACGGGGATGGGGAGGAGAACTCAGGGTTTTACGATGTTCTCCTTACATGTGCATCTCATCTTGGTAGTCTACCCAAGCTCTCAGACGATCCTCGCCGTTTGACGACACTCCACTACCCTAGGAGGAGGCGATGAAGGAGGAAGGTTTGGCCTCTATTCCACCTACGCACCCCGATAGCGCGCCAACCATGCACGGATTAATCAGAGCTTGGACAAGGTCAGAGTCGACCAAGCCAAGGCCTCACCTTCCCAACTTAAGCCACATCCGCATAAGTGTTTCATCTAACATTGTTTTACTCTCTGGTTCATCTGAACCTCTTGTTTTAGTTTATTTAAATGTTCCTAGATATAACGATTTCTCGATTCTTAGCTTATATATGAACCCTAGCATGTTTTATTCAACTACATCTTGATAACCCTTCAATAGTAGTACCTGTGTGCCATGGATAAAACAAGGATGACAAATGATCATGACATCTCTAGGGATGCACGTTCAGAGTGCGCGTACCAGTGGCACGTCACTCATGCACGTGTCATCCAAGGGTGACGTCTGACACAACCTAATCATAAGTCCTACCATGTTTCCACCTTATGTTTTGCTTTATGTTTCCTATTTTGATTGTGCTTAATTTTTAGTTTGACTTGTTTCCTTCATCATATAATCAATTTCTCTTGCAACATCCATATAACCCCATTAATTGACATCTAAGTGCCTACATTTCCATATACGCAAGCGAGATTCCGAGAAAGACCGATTCGTCGGACATGTGAGGGTGCTTACCCCTTCCCCGTACGTAATAGGAGTCCTTACCCTTTCTCCGGTTCACAATAATCCATGTATCGAATACTTTTGGCATGAGTCATCTTTTATTAGCCTTCGATTTCGAGTTTTTTGATTTTTCCGATACGATTTTCCTCTTCTTCCCGTTCTGAATAGACTAAGTGACAACTCCACGTTTTACTTTCATTTCGCTTTCCAGTGTTTTCGAATCGTTTTTCCATCCTCGAAATCGTCAGATTCGCCATAGCCCTACAAACTCCCATGAAGTCCCAATCGCGTGGGAGTGTAGTTCCTCTCAACTGACATGGTCATAGCAGCAACATGGGAAATGGACTTCGAGTCCATATTAATAGGAGGTGGAGTTGGGATACAGAACTCATCCAAAAGCTGGTGACAAACTTGCCCAGGAAGATAATACATAGAATGCTGGTGGCTGTAGAATCTCATTTGTTAACGAGTCAACTCCCTAATCAAGTTGAGGGGTACCCAGTCATACCCCTCAAATCTGTCAAAAGGACGGAAATTCATCTACATTCACAAGACAAAAGGAAAGCAGATGTTAATATGCCAACAAAAGTTAAAGAATTTACAGTAATTTCTGAAATATAACAGGAAAAGACAACAACAATGAACTAAGCAGAAGCCAAGGAAAAGCTTATGTCCTCAAAGCTCAACAAATCTAATAAATATCTATAAGCCTCGTAAGAGAACACGCCAGATACAACCCGGTGATCCGGCTCACACCATTGACAGGGCAGAGGCAACATCTCTTGTTAGAAGCAATAGTAGTAATGCCCCTAAAAAACATGCCTAATCAACCAATACTACAAAAGGCAGAAAACAAGTCAGGCTAGGCGTTTATGTTTTCGCAAAAGCAAATTTAAATTGAAGTTGAAACAAGTAACTTGCAATCAAAAGTGGATACAAGCCTATATAAGAGCGACGGTTCTTCTGTAACTAGCTCTACCATAGTCATAAAAATCGAGCCACCCCAAGTCAAGTATGTATATTAGCCATTCTACGTGAACGCAATGGCCAGAGGTATCATAAAAAAGCAAATAAATCAACTTTAGAAAAAGTGGCAAAGATCATAATCCACCTCAACTGTGTTGGGAGCAAGATCTGACCAAAACTGATGCCACTCTCGCAGCCACTAGAGAGTAAAACTGAAGGTGCATCTCCCATCAGCAAGTAAGTCCCTCCCAAGTAGTGTCGAAACCTAGAAGAATCCTTGGGTGGTCCTGATGATAGGCTCCACTCTAAAATGTAACCTAGTCAGTAGGGCCCAGTGCTCCGATAAAATCCCCAACTCTCTAAAAGAGAAATGGAAAGTATGTATTCCATGCCTCCACCTCTTTGCTAGAGCCCGAAAAAACTAGTAGTGGCCATGAATCACTGAGATCTGTAGAAAATGGCCAAAGGAGGACTTGTGAAGGAGGAAGTCCCTGAGAAAAGTGGGAAGTCGTTGAAAGTGCTCGAGCATCGGTAGCTAGTGGCATCGCATAATTTGGTTGGCATCCCCCACCTATTAATTCAAGAAATGGAAAGAAAGAAGTTAGATTATCATAGTTAGGTAGTAAATACAATTAACTGAAAATAAGAGCAAGAGCAAATACTCGAAAAGTAGGCATCTCGTTGATATGCTCAAGGTCCAAAAGTCGACTCCTAAAGTTCCTGGACTCCTGTACAAACGAAAAGGTAATTTCAATATAGTTCATTCAAATAGTGGAATTTCAAAGTAAGTATTTGAAGTAGTTGTACCTCTACAAGGACCGTAGGCTCTGCAACACTCTGCGAACCAGAGACATGGGATTGTGAACCAGAAATACGCGACCGTGAGCCAATGGTACGCGACTATGAGGCAAAAGCAAAAGACTTCGAGTCGGTAGTCTGAGGCTGTAAAGCAGAAGCAAGAGACCTCGAACCAAAAGCTTAGGACCAAGAGTACGGTAGTCGGACACTCCTAATGGCCGAAAATTGATAGTTGAGCTCTGGCCAACGGTCTGGGTCTATGATACCCCAATCGAACCCAAAGTAAAGAGTCCAGGAGCTAGAAACGCTTTGGGTTGCCTGTGTGCCATCACCACAGCTACACATTGAGCCAAACTACAGGTGAAAGTTAGGTTAGTCAAAGGTAACCAGAGATAATTAAAGTAGTCAAGAATATTGAGGAATTCAGCAAATAATTGCAAAAAGAAACAAACACAGTCCAAGTCACAAGTGGTTTATCAGAAATTGCAAGCATGCTATATACAGATTACATTCAAGTGAATTTGCAAAAAGAAACTTCCAAAAATGGTTTTTAATTAGCAAATTGACAAGAAAGAAGTGGAAATGAATCGCAAAAGTCTGTTTCCATAGAGTCAAGTAAAGAAATTAGCCAACCCAAGCTTGACGTAATATTGTGTCTAAAGCCAAGCATCTAACAGAGGTACAAGGTGAACAAGCAAAATACATCCTGAACTAGACCAGCCAAAAATCAAGTTCTAAAAGTGCGGCCATAACAAGTTATCCACTAAGTTGCACAAATCATAGAATCCAAGCATTGAGCTGTAGGACTTCAGATAAATCACAGCTGGGCACACAAAAGTAGCAAAGATAAATAAAGGCACATTGCAGGTACAATAATTCAAGCTTCGCCAGAGGAGATTCAAATTTTGATCACTTGAAAGTCAAAATTTCAAGTATGCAAGTCATGGCAGCATGTTCAAAGGGAATGCGTTTAAAGAAGCATAAGCTGTAAAGATAAAGTCATAAGATCTTCAGGGCTTCATCTTCATCTAGCCATGCATGAAATCGAATGTTCAAGCCAAACAGCACAGGTCGTTCAGACCGCTGTGAGTTATCTCAAGTGAACATGAACAGATTACAACAATGCGTGGGGTCTCTTTTAAGTGCAAGTCAACCGATCACAACAAGGCATAACATATACTTTAGTAGGGATCAATTGCAAAACAAAAGATTGCAGAGTTTCTTGATTAAATTAGGCAACAAAGATCAGATTTTCAAGCATCATTCTTAGCATTTGACAGAGAAGGATCAAGGTATGACCCATCCGCATACCCTGTCAAGCTGACTGATGACCTCTACCTCCGTTTGGCTAGTGATCACCAGCCCAATTCAGCCCTACTCAACTAAGCAGCCAGTCAGTCGTGGCCAAAACCACCGCGAGGCCACCAGCTCCGGCGTGCCGTCGACAGCCTTCCAAGTGTCACTTAGCCCTCCGACACAAGCGTGTCGACGGGCCTGTGTGTGCCAGCCACCATTGGCCAGGTCGCCGACGACGACATTCCAGACGAACACAGTCGTCCGGCCGAGCCAAGAAGGGGTGCGAAGCATCGAGCAGGGGAAAGGTGGAAGGGAAAATGTAGAAGCACGGAGAAAGGAAAAGAGATGTACCATTCCGACTGTGTGCCACCGCCGCAGGAGCCCTCCACGCAGGCACCCCAACGTCTTTTTCCTCTTGCAAACGCCGCCACCTTCTACCGCACGCAAGTGACGCCGCCTGTCGCTCTCCTCCGACCGAACACCTCCACTGCAAACTTCTGCCGAGCCCTAGCCACAGACGAGAGGGAGTGGAAGAGTTGCAGCCGTTCGAGTGGAAGAAAATGGGGAAAAAAGATAGACCGGTGCAGGAGAGGTTGCTTCATTTCAATTGAAATGGAAAACAATTGCATCCAGGCCCTTCCAGTATCATTCAAATAAACAGTTGAACAAGCCAAAGAATGAAATAAAGTTTCTGGTCTATGCAAGCTCAAGTGCCGTAGCACGGGTAGACAATGGGGCCCACCAGATGAAGAATCTCCAAGATTCAGGAGTAAAACACACACATGCGAAATTTTCCCACATGACCTCATTGAGAGTTTGCCAAAGAAGTCCGATAAAACAGTAAATTTGCAACTCAATCCAAAATTTATACAAAAATTACATTTAAGTCCCTAACCTTTTGGAAGACTGCAAAGCAGAGATAAACATCTCGCACCACAACCCACCCAGAAGTAGTCAACAACACAAGCTAGGAGAATTACTCTTTTTCCCCTACACTTTCGCAAGAATTGCGTACATTGTCGAAAAAGTTCCAGAGTGTGACAAGTAGTTCTAAGTTCTTCTCTAGCTACAAGGAATCATTCTTCAGCATTGCATAGAACAGCAAGTTATCTAAGCATGTGGAAATCTTTGATGCGAGAAATTTGTACAAAAACCCTTGTACTTTCGAAAATTGTAAAATAACCTTTCAAATACTTTGTATTCTTTTAATTACATTGGTAATTAAACCTTTGTTCAGTTTTTGGGATCTCTCCTCCCAAAAGACACTTCTTTTTTCTGACTTCGCTCCAAACAGATGAAGACCTTGTCTTCTTGGTTCTCGTTCTGAGAGAGCGGAACTCAAAGACACTTTTTTTTGATTTCGCTTTGGACGAATAAAGTTCTTGTCTCCTAGGTTCTCGTTCCGAAAGGGTAGATCTCAAAGGCACTTCTTTTTCTAGACTTCGCTTGAGATGGACGAAGTCCTTGCCTTCCTGGTTCTCGTTCCGAGAGGGTGGATTTCAAAGATACTTCCTTGACTTCGATCTGGATAGATGAAGTCATCATCTTCTTAATTCCTATCTGGGAGGACAGAATTTAGAAACATTTCTTGGTGACTTCACTCTAGATGGACAAAGTCCCTATCCTCTTGGTTCTCGTTCCAAAAGGACGAAACTCAGAGGCACTTCTTTCTAACTTCACTTAGAGCGAACGAAGCCAGTCTCTATGTTGATATCCCAAACTATCTAATTGACATCCGTCAAAATGTCCACTCTCCGTCGGTAAGTCTGATATCTTGCCACGCTCCTTTTGACTTCTATTCCAAACGGTTAGAATCAATGGTGCCCCTCCTTTTGTCACGTTTAGGACAAACGAGGCCAATCCTTTTCGAGTCGGTACCCTAAGCTACTTGATTGACACTCGTCAAAATGCCTACCTTCGGTCGATAGGTTCGATATCCTGTCATGCCCTTTTCTTTTTTGGACTGATAACCTAAACTATCAGGTTCACAAGTCTGATAACTTAGTGTCATTTTGATTTCAACATTCTACTGAACTGTTTTGCTGTTTCTTCGACAGATCACTACTCTTGGTGTATCTTCCAAAGATAGAGATCGTCGTAACACTTTGTTGCTCTCCCGTGGACACAGATGGGGTGTCTTGTCAACCCTGAACATCGGTCTTGGTTACCCTTGACCTTGTTCAAGGGAGGCATCTGTAGACACCTCAAGTTTTACAGGTAAGTTTGAACGGACCCAGGAGAGAGGTCATGAGCTATGGAGATGGTAGACCCATTCAC
Source organism: Posidonia australis (assembly GCA_024699735.1). NCBI lineage: Eukaryota > Viridiplantae > Streptophyta > Magnoliopsida > Alismatales > Posidoniaceae > Posidonia > Posidonia australis. Next base: position 3,872 of record JAMKQA010018037.1, on the reverse strand, counting down.
TTTCCTTAGAAATACCCCAAAAATATCCATCAATCTCTCAAAACTTCCAGAATCATGTAAACATCATCCATCATAACCCAAGCTTGCCGGTTGGTCCCCAAAAAGGTCAACCAACGAGCTCAAAGTCTGTTTGACTGATTTTTACTGGGTCAAGAGATATTTTCCAAAATATATTTGTGGTCGAGGTAGACTAGTGGATGGATTTGACAATCCTTCCACTAGTTTGAATGCTTGATTTTGTTCTTCCTCTTTCAATCTCACTTTTCAGACACCTCTTATGCATTTCCTATGCCTCCTTAATCCTCCATGAGGCTTGCTGATGTCCCTCTGCAGTCAGCCGGTGCTTCCGCCAACAAGCTAGGTGGGGGAAGTGATTGAGAATGTCGATTGGTGATCTGATCGCATAGAGGAGACCCTCTTGATCTAGGCTTTCTTCCTAGGTGCCTGAATCCCTCTTCTCTGCCTCACCGTAGCTCCGCTGATTTCGACATCCTCGATCAAGGTCGACTAGCGTGTTCTCCATCGAGATCGATAGGGAACAGAATCCAGTGAACCATTTCTCCATCTGAATGTATCAATGAACTCTTCTTGCATTCCTCTTGCTTCTTCGACCAAGCATCAAGCCTTCCGACTCCATCTAGTGAAGATTTCAGCTAGAGCTTGCCGACTGAGCTGGTAAAGGGTCATGCGAATACCGATGACGGAGAAGATTGGCGGACAAACTCGGCGAGAGGAGCTAGCGGTTACAAGCGACAGTTTCTGTAGGTGGTTACAACTAATGGATTTTGATGGCAAGAATCATTGACGTGGGGTCCAAAATCTAGACAATTACAAAACCATTCTTTGTTTATTGATTTGGCTTTCCTTTGATTTTCTAGTCTCTGTTTGGCTTCCAGAGTTAGTCTTATTTTCTCCTATCCACTCATCACCTCAAGGTGTAAATTAATTGGCATAATTTGCCTACATTATCCTCCCCGTGTCAAATTTACCACTATTTTACGTTTTTTCTTTGATTTTCACAGTTTTGTTTTGTGTTGGATTTCCATCGCCCAAGGGCATACATTAACAGGCATGAAAATGTTGACATTGACCTAAATGCGGATTATTATCCTCTTTTGACTTTCACGAATATTTTATATTTTTTGATGCTTTGCATGAGTTTTCTCTCTGAATGCTTCTGGTTTACTTGATTTTCCTATCACCTTAGGGCGTACATTAAGTGGCATTCTTAATGTCTACATTGTCTTTCAGATTATTTTCCTTACCTTTTTTCCTTTATTCATTTTCTTGCTGAGGTTTCTTGTTAGGGATTCCCGACCATGATTATGACAATGGAACTCGCATGACTCCTTGTGTGTTTGAATCCCAATATGGTCATGACGAAAATGATGAATCTGTGGAGGGAAACTCGACTCAAAAACACTAAATAAAAATAATGAAAAAAATAAGGGAAAAAGAGTTGCTACCTAATCTTTTAATGGAAAGACAAAGAAACAATAAAGAGAACGACGCGAAGAATCTCATGTGTGCTCCGTCCCTAATGAATGTAGCATGCAAATCACTACTGGCTAAAGAAAGAGTAAGGATTCTTGTTATGCATGCAGGCACCCCCATACTTCTGAGAAATCGGTCTTTCAAGGTTAACCGCTTGCTCGTGGACTAAGTATGTGCATGCTTGTTTACTTCTGATGCATATGCCTAATGTGAGTGCATAGATTTGATGTGAAAATCTAGGAGAAATAAAGAAGAAAGTAAAGAAAATAATCTGAGGGACAATGTAGCCATTGAGAATGTCGTTTAATGTATACCCTAGGGCGATGGAAAAATCATGTGAAAATCAGAAATATTCGGAGAGAGAATCACGTAAAACAACGGAAACTAGAAACACTCATGAAAGTCAAAAGAGGTAAAATAATCTGAATTTAGATCAATGTCAGCATTTTTCATGCCTACCAATATACGCCCTTGGGTGATAGAAGTTCAACACAAATCAAAATCATGAAAATCTGAGAAAAATGTGAAATAATATGAAAAGTGATGAATCCATCTTGGGGAAGATAAGGGATAGATAAAATGAAATAAGGATGATCCGAGAAGTCAAACAAGGATCAAGAGATCAAAGGAAGGTCAAATCAAGACGCAAAGAATTGGTTGTAACTATCTAGATTCTTGGGCTCCACACCAATGATTTTTACCAACTAATTCCGTTAGCTAAAACCGCCTACTAAAATCGTCGTCCGTAACCGCCAACTCCTCTCGCCTACCTCCTTCATCATCTCCTTTCGTCGTCGAGATTCGCGTGTGTGGATGGAGAAATGAGGGGGTGTTGTAGATTTATCGCTGTATCCACTGACGTTGATAGTTCTTTGTGATCGCCACTTGTCCTTTGCTGAAGTCGGCTGACAAGGCGCCTACAAGAGATGGGTTGATTTGTTGGTGCAAGTCTTCGGTTTACTAGATCGACGGTAGGGTATTGTCCAGCGGCATTCTTATGCTTTGTAGTATTCCTTTCCTTCAAAACAAACAAGAAAAACAGATACAGATTAGATTAGGTGTAGTAAATAGAATCAGAAAAAGAAATCAACATAAATGACTAGAGTCATACTAACCAAGGGGTTGTCCCCACATGCATATGCCATTATAACATGCAATGGATTTGTACTAAAGAAAATGCAATAAGAAAAATACTTCCTTTCACCCTCGTGCACTTTGGATTGGATGAAGGAAGTGGAGGCTGGTCAGACAGAGCTCAAGAGATGCGCTTTGGTTTGGACAAGATGATCTCTAGTGGATCTAAGACTTGACAAGAGGATTGGACATGGAGAAGGGGCTATTGCTCTCGCTCTCTCTCTCAGATTTCTCTCCTAGGGTTTGTAAAGTGGCTCTTTAGAAATTTTGAAGTACTTCCTTCAAACTCTTGACCTTGGGGGTCAATTTATAGAGTTTGGCGGCTCCAAATCTCGTCAAGGACGAGTGGTGGATCAAGGGCTAGGATCTAAAGCTCTTAAAATGGCAAAAAATAGGAGATTGGAGCTCGTCGGCTATATGAGAGGCGACAGAATCATCCAGTCACTGTTGAGTGGCGACTAGCCTGGAAATTCTATTTTTAGCATCACAGGGTGAATCATTGCCCAAAAATCAAGGAAATCTGCCACATGAGCTAGTCGCCTGTACATGTGGCAATAAGCTACTAAAAAGGCAGAATTTTGAAAATTAAGATCTCAAAATATCCATTACGAATCTATTATCAAATCTTAACCAAATCAATCATGAAAAATCATACTCGTAATTGAAAGATATTTTAAATTAATTTTCAAATTCAAAATCCACTTAAAATGTTAAGTAAATTGGATTTGAAAATCAAATCTTTAATAATTACAAGATGTGACCATGCCGGTGGAACCCTTGGCGCGGTTCTCCACCTACTCCGTGTACGGAAACACACAAGGAGATCCGATACGGTCACGGCAAAAATGGTGAATCCGGAAGAAGAGAGAAGACCCGGAAACACCAAAGGGAAGACAATAGGATAAGGAAAGGAGTCGCCACCTAGTCTTTTAATGGAAAGACGAGGAAAACCAAAAAACACCAGAAAAGGCAGAAAGCAAATAAAATGCAAAGATGCATGTGTGATCCGTGCCTAATGGATAATGCAAGATGAATGCGGGTCAGAGAAAGGGTAAGGATTCTGGTTACTCATGGGGAAGGGGTTAGGCACCCCCATACACCTGAGAAAACTCGGTCTTTCTAGGTTTCCTACTGTCCATAGTCTGCTAAATGTATGCTTGCTTATTCTATATGCTCATGCATGAAAATGACTGAAAACATGCCAAATCAAAGTAAAGAAATGAAATAAAGGGAAAAAGTTAATC